>QLTV01003280.1:432747-472602 GCA_003457575.1 Thermophis baileyi | reverse complement strand
ATCTTATATAGTCTTAGGACGTGGCCCCTCTGCCTGCAGGTTTACCTGTGAGGAGACCTCCTTCTACAAAGCCACTCTTGCCGGCTAGCTGCCCTGCGTGCCCTAGCATCAATCAGAGGCTCCTCCTCTTCACTGGAGTCACTTAACTGCTGCTGGGGAGGTGCAGAAGGCCCTGGTTGAGTATCGTCCTCTGGCCCTGAGTTCTCCTCGGTCTCGGATTCAGGTGCCGGAGATACAGACTGATCTTGCCACCCCATAGTCGGTTCTTGGTCTTCCGGATCCATGAGCAGCTGCGCTGGACTTGGGCAAGCCACAACAACTACTCTTCTTTAATCCATCCTGGATTTTCCCTGATTTTTATTTCTATTTTTTTCTGGAACGACGTTTTTTTGCTTGCTAGAAGGATCTGTGCAACCTTGACTGTAAGCGCCTGTCTCGCGCTGCCTTCGGGAGCTCGAGCAGGCTGCTTTGTTGATTTGCCTGGGGCTGTCTGCGGGGACCGCGCTGAGGAGCAGGGCCTTTTAAATCTTTGCCCTGCTCGAGGTTTGAGGCCATTTGCCGACGATTTCGGCTGCCGGTTAAAGCTTCCGCTTGCTCTATCAACCGTTCCTTAAGGTGCCTCACTTGTTTTTTTGGCTGCAATGAGGACTGGCTGAATCGCTTCCTTTTGGCTTTCGCTTTCTGTCTCCGGAGCCCAACGCAGTTTTCTGGCGCCCAGCCGCTTGTCAGACGAAGTTGGGCATTGCTGTTTTGGCTGCTGCTCACCCGTTTTTTTGGCGCGAATGCCATTTTGTTGCCAACGGTCGTTGCTGTTCCAGTTGGAGCTGCGGCCGCCATTTTCTTTTTCATTGGAGGTCGGTGCGGCCGCCATTTTGTTTTCTACTCTGCCCAGCAACAGCATTGCAGAGAATTGCAGAGCATTGCACCTAGATTTTGTTTCAATTTGGCGTTTTTTTCCCCTCAGTTTGAGCAACCAGCCTCTGCCTTGGGAGCCAGGCCTGGGAACTGGTTATAGGCTCACCCACAGTCGCCTCGCAGTGCTCCCTGTTTGGAGGCCTCAGTTGAGTCGGCCGGTCAGTGCCCTCTCACATCGCTCCTCGAGGAATCGGTCTATTATTTCCTTTCTGCGCGAGAGGAGTCCCTCTTGCGGCTGTACTCCTAACTCCATTGGCGCAGGAGCAGCGGCCTTTGGCGTAAGCCTGCCTCTTTCTGGTGGCTTCCACAGCAGCCTCAAAGGTTTGGATACCTGTTCCCCTGTGCTTATTGTGTTCCTGGGCATCTTCTGTGATTCAGGCTTTGCCCTCCTGCCTGGGGGGGGTGGACCAGTTGTTACCTAACCAGGCAGCAGCAGGCTGCTCTCGGGGACCTACTAATTTGTTTTCCTTTTGTCCCCTACGCCTATTCAGATGGAAAGGGAGATTGCCTCTCGTTCCCATCACAGGGGGTCTTGGTTCCCCCCAGTGGCTGACCCAGCGTCCAGGCCCCCGGCTCAGGCACGATCTGCCAGCTTGGCGGACACGGAGAGGCTCCACTTGTCGACCTCCGGTCCTCGGAAGGCCTCTAAGGTGGATATGAGGGCGGCTCAGACGCGCCAGAAGGTGTTGGAAAAACATTTTGCCAGGACCGAGGAGACTTCAGAGCGACGCTCTTCTGCTGGGCACCGTCGGGGGCCAGAGCTGCCGTCTGAGGAGTCTTCTGTATGGTTGGAGGTAGCTGATGGCCAACCGGGGGCCCCTCAGGTGTTCCCTTCTATTCCAGCTGGTCAACTCATGGATACTTCCACGGCTACAAGGGGGGCTTCTCCAGCAGCTGGATCCCAAGAGATTACTGAGGCCGAGGTTCGGCAGGAGGCTTCAGCGTCCACTGGTGGTCTCCATGCTTCCCCTTCTGCCACCTTTACCCCTACCGTGGCGGAGCTCTGCAAGGAGGGGTCGAAGGAGCTGGATATCCCTCCCTCTTTGAAGGCTTGGCTTGCCGCTGTCATCAGGGAAGGGATTGCGGAGGAACTATATCAGAGACCCTCCTTGGCCCCGACGGCTTCCTTGCAAGCTGGGTATGGAGCCCCGTTAGAGCTGGCAGAGGATTATTATTAGAGCTGGCTATCTTGATTATCGGGGGGCTTATGCTTCCGATCGCTTGGATGCCAGCCTGGGCTCCATTTCAGAGGAGGAGTTTTCAGACTTGGATCCGGAACCCTTGAGTAAGCCTCCTTTCAAGGGCTTGTTCAACCCAGCCCTCTTTAAGCAGCTCCTGGCCAAAGCTCGGGCTACCGCTCGGCTGGGGCCAGACTCTGGTGACCTTCTGCAACCCCAGGGCTCTGGGGAGCAGGAGGACTTTCTTTTTTCCGAACAGGCTGAAGCTCCAGACTCCGTTCTGATTCCCGCCATGTTCTTGGACGTAATTAGACGCCAGTGGAGCTCTCCCGCGAGCACACAGCGGCCCAGAGAACACTTTCTTTCAGGTGGACCCCGACTTGCTTCAGCTCATCCAGCTGCCGCAGGTGGATTCGCCGGTTGCCTCATTGACCTCCACTTCCGTGTTTCCTCCCGATGCGGATGACGCCTTAAAGGTCGATGAAAAACGGGAGGAGATGACCCTGCGCAGGGCGCATCAAGCTGATTCGTGGGCCATTCAGGCTGCCACTACGGCTTCTTTCTTCACGAGGGTGTCGTTGCGGTGGCTCCGGCATCTGCAGGACGTAGTCCCCTTGGAGGATCTCAGGAGTCACCAGGACTTGTCAAAGATAATTGCAGCGGCAGAATTTATGGCAGACGCTACTCTGGCTGTGGCCAAGTTTTCAGCCAGAGCCATCGCTTCATTGGTGACCGCGCGGCGGTTGCTCTGGCTCCGTCATTGGCGCATGGACACCAAGAACCGCTGGAAGCTGGCCTCTGGCCCCTTTGACGGGGGGAATCTTTTTGGCCGGGCTTTGGACCCCTTCCTCATTGAAACCAGGGATAAGCGCAAGATTCTCCCCTCCCAAAGCAGGCGTCCCACCTTCCGGCCCTCGCCCTATTTTAGGCGGCCCTTCTCCAGACAGGGGGGAGCTGGGGCAAGCTTCTCCCGTCAGTTTAGGCCCTTTCAGCAAAGGTCCGACTCTCAATCCGACCGCCTGGCCTTCAGCGGTAGAGGCAGGCCGCAACACCAATACAGGCGCCAGGGACGAGGTAGTGGCAGCAGGCCGTTCCGACGGCAGAAATAGTCTGGGTCCTGATTCCCCCATTGGAGGGAGACAGCCTTTTCGCGGCACGCTGGCAGGAGACAACCTCCGATGCCTGGGTCAGGGAGACCATTAGATCAGGGCTCTCCCTGGAATTTCTCTCCCCTCCTCCGAGGTTTTTCCTCCGCTGCCCCATTTCCGGAGACCCGGTACGCCGGGAGCTCATGGAATCGGCGATCCAGCATTTGCTGGACATCCGGGCCATCCAGCTGGTACCACCGGAGCAGTGGGGTCAGGGCTTCTATTCAATTTTGTTTCTAGTGCTCAAATCCTGGGGGGGTTGGGGGGCAATTTTGAACCTGAAGGGACTGAATCAATATCTCGTTTACAGGAGGTTTAAGATGCACTCCCTCCGTTCTATCTTAGCTGGGATCCAGGAGGGGACATCTGTAGACCTCACGGAGGCCTATCTCCATGTCCCTGTTCGTCCAAGTCACCAGCGTTACTTGAGATTCTGCTACGCCGAGCACCACTATCAGTACGCGGCGATCCCCTTTGGGCTGGCCTCGGCCCCAAGGACCTTTACCAAGGTCATGGCAGTGCTAGCAGCCTCTCTCAGGTCGATCCCTATCAGGATCCAGTGTTACTTGGACAACCTGCTGATCCAGGCTTCCTCCCGACAGCTGGCAGAAAGAGATCTGGCCACTACAATCCAGGCCCTGAGGGACCATGGTTTCTCTGTGAACCTCTCTAAATGTCATCTGTTTCCTGCCATGAGACTAGTCCATTTAGGGGCTCTGATTGACACTGTTTCAGGTCAGGTTTTTCTTTCCCAGGAGCCAACGCTCCTTCTCTGAATTTGCATAAAAAAGTGTATTTTTGAAGTTCTCAATGTTAAAACAGAGGAGGTTTTGTCCTCTGCCATTTGATGGTTGACAAATGATTTTCATTTTGAGTAGCTGGAAACCACAAGATTGGAAACAAACTTGAGTTTTTAGAACAAATGTAAATGACCCAAACATTAAGTTGCCTTTCCTATACAAAAAAACCCCTACCCGTGTTAGTGCCTCTCTGTTTTTAAAATACAGTATTTCAACCATCTCCAAACCAATGTACACAAAATTTAGTGTATTGTTGGAAGTATACATTTTTTCTTTCTAATTTCATGAGCCTGAATATGACAAAATATTAAATTGCTATTCCAGTTCCTGTAATTAACATAACAATGCATGTTTTCAATATTAGAGGACTACAGTTGCACATGCTAAAAATAACACTTCGTTGTCAGTATTTTTGTATTTGCTACAGTGGATGTCCACATGTACAAATTACATCTAATGGATAGTAATGGGCAATCTATATTAGAGAAATACAATGCTCGCATAGAAAAAATAATTATATGTACACATATACATGAAACTGCAAACTCATACCGACATATACACTGAATAAATTACATGCCATAGAATTGAGTCGCTTTGCTGTTTTGCTACCTGAGGCTTTGATGAACTCTTAAGTGGGTTTTTCTTCCTAAGGTCCCCCTCAAGAGCTTGTTTCTTTCATCTAATGACAAAATAGATTGAAGCACCACAGGAAATAATTTGCAAAACCCTTTGACTGGAGCCTGTAGGCACTTTTCTTTTCCATTGGTGAGAACATCTAGCAAGTTGCTGTAAATGGTGAAGCTTTCCTTTCCAAGCAGTGGAATGTATATAATGCGTTAAAATGGATGCAACTGTGTCCTTTGTGTAGAGTACAGAATGTACTTAGCAATAGTGACCTGTTCACTGGAATTATAACCAGTCTGAGAAGATTTGGGTCAAAGAGATCTCAAGGCGCCTCTCTAGCAAAGGAAGGAGAATATGTTCCTCATTTTTGCTCTCCTTTCACGGTTTTGAGAAAGATTGACTTCTGGAGGATGTTGGCTTGCAGGCTGCTGTAGGCATGCGTTGAAATGAAAATCTGCACAAACAGTATACCATAAAACATGACTTTTTCATTTCTCTCTTTGTTAAAAAATTTTAAGTAAAAACAATTGTACATAGTTGCCATAACAAGAAAAGAAATACTTCAAATACCTGAAAGAAATATACAGCTCTTTCAGGTCTTATATAAAATGCAGATTCACAGGATCTGGTTTAATTACAGGAAAAGAACCTTTTATGAACGACATTAAGAAAACTATTTGCTTGGATAATTGATTCTCTGCAATAGAGATGAGTTTGTAAAAGGAATTATAAGTATCTTAAAAAAGTGGGGGCTAATAGGACCAATGTCAGCCAGAATTCAGAGATATCCATTACAAAAGCAGGAGGAATGCATCCTTCCCACTGAGAAAGGATAGCTTCTCAATCTGTTGGAGGTCACAGGTGGGAAAAGAAGCAGAAAGATAAGAACTTTGAGTTGTTGTATATATGGCTTGAGGTTTCTAGTTGGCTGCTGCTTGTTTCCTGCTCTTGTCTGCAGTAAAAGATGTTTATTTAAAAGCCACGTTCTTGGAATCTCTGCCTGCTAACCTTTCAAAACTAGTCTAGATGAAGTTTGATATTTTACAGACTGGGCAGACAATAAAGGATTTGTTCAAGCTGTTAAGTCTCCTTTGAGTTGAGTGCCTCCTGGTGCCTTCATGGATATGTCTATCTAATTTCTTGGCAGTAATACAGAAGTGAGTTGCTACTGCTTTTTTCAAGGCATTTTGTATCTTCCCCATAGTAGTCTATAGCCAAGGTCAACTAGGTTTTACCATTTATCTGGGCAATCAAATAGTATCTCAGCCTTAAATGAAAATTAAGGTGGTTCACGTACACATTTTGTTTGCCTAGTTTTATGATTAGGCAAAATTATATTCTTTCTACAGCTGGCTGTGACAGTTGTATTTATTTAAGCAATTTATATGGTACCCACGGTGTTGCAATAATTATGCGGCTCCATTCTTTATACTTCTGTAAATTGCTCAGACCAAGAAGAAAGGCTGTAGTTAAAAATGCTGGAACAGAAGTAACATAATGTTTTCTCCTTGAACTTACCACTATAACCTGATTATAGCGGAGATGCCTTTACTGCCAGAGTTGGATCAGTCTTGCTTGATTGATGTTCATAATTAAAGTCAGTCACATTATTTATTTGTTTGTTTCATTTTTATTATGTGTAATTTATTTAGGGTATATAAATATATGGTTGACAAAATCTAAATATACTATCCTTAAAAGCAATTAAAATCAATAATGTATCATTAAATATAAACCCCAGCATCTGTTATCTTGCTGTTCTGGACTTTAAAAAGTATTCAGTCCTTTTTGTTTAAATAACAGTTCCTGTATATTTCTGTCAGGGTCATTTTGCTTACACTGTACAATTATGGACTTGTCATCTTCCTTTTTTTCTCACGGCTGTCACCATACCACACTGTCGCCTTCCTTGTTTCCTCCTTCCTCCTGTCCAACACTTGCAGGTCATTGAAAGTTACAGAATTTTATGAGGTGTGGAATAAGTGGTATAATTGGTTAGAACAGAGAAATAAAGATGTATAGAAATAAATGTAAATAACTGTATGAGATATATGACACAGTACTGTTAAAAATGTTTATTGATATGAAAATTGGAAAAATGAAAAATTAAAATTAAAAAGAAGAAAAAAGAAAGTTACATTATTAAGACTTCATGTAAAGAGAAACCTAAATTTTGCATCTGGTATAAGCTATTATACAGAATTAAATTCTGTGTCAGATTTAATTTTTAAATACAAAGTTATTTTGGATATTAAAGTATACTTCCACAATTTAATTAATCAATGTTTGGTAGAAGAAACTTTATGTACTTTCAATTAAGTATAAAGAATTCTTGCAGCAGGTGCCATGTATAATGTTAGATGGGTATATTTTGCAAGGATATAAGATTTATTTTTTTACAAAAATAGGGAAGAGGAAAAGGAAATTCAGCCTTTAGAAATTGTTTTATTCCATTATAAATAATTTTATAAAATCTTGAACTTTACAACATTGTCACAAAATATGGGGAAATTATTCCATTTGATAATTAACGTACCAACAAATTTTAGAAAGTGAACTGCCCTTTTCAGCAATCAATACTAGAATAATATAAAATTTAATTTAATATAAAAATATACATAAATTTATTATAATAGTTTTTCCTAAGAAAAATATTTAGAGTAAATGTAATATTGTCTTCTATTGAAATCGCAATTATTGCATATCAAGTATTATATTTAGAATTTAATCATATACCGTAGTCTTTTTCAAGTCATGCTCTGAATTTTGTGTTAAAAGATTTTCAAATTCAGTCAAGCATTTGTTTCACCTCGTTTTTGTAGTTCTTTTAAAACTATACTGTAGAATTGAATATATTGAAACCAGTTAGATGGCCTGGCAATTCCAAAGGAGAATAATTTCAAAGATTTCATTTTTGTCATATTAATAATGAAATGCTACAGTCTATGTGATTTGTTATTTTTCCACTTGGTGAATGTCATTCCACTTTTCTTTTTATGAAAATAAAAAGGAATACTCCATATAATTTTTCCCTGCTATATTTAAGATGTTCATTCTCAGATCACATACTGCGTTTCATTTTGTGTTACAGACTTAGAGTGCCGGGATTTTAGTTTGAGTATGTTAATTGCAAGTAACCTGAGGGTACATGACTAGTTCTTAGGTTGATAGGTGATGGATTTTATTAGAGCAATAAAATATAGAAAACCATTAAGGGAAAATGGCTTACTATATAAGCATAGTTCCGTGCAATTTCTATCTTCATGACCTTAGGCACATCTGAAATAGTTTCATCTGCTTCAGTATACATTGATAAATTCATGGCATGCTTCCACCTGTATCAATACTGACCTTCATTTTCTACAATGGTAAAATAGAACAAAGTTTTTAAAAAAGCTTTTTTTACCCATTATATTGTGGGAAGCCCCCCCCCCTCCTAAAAGAATGAAATATTTTGGGAAATATTAAAAAGGCAGAATATTATATTTTCCTAAAGGAGAAATGGAGAAACATGCTCTTAAAGACAGAAAGCAGCCCCCAAGGCTTTCTTAATAGCCCACAGCAGATGCCAGCATTTAAGAGATAAAGAGCTTAGTGAAAGAGGAAGACAAGCATCTAGATAGCTCTATTCATAAGCAAAGCAAATACTGCAGGCAGAAATCCATTCAAGACAGGATATTTCAAAACGCCTTAGCAGAATGGTAGGATTAGAAAGCAGCCCCTCACTGAAATCCAACACAGGATGAAAGTGATTAGCCTCAATAGGAATTGCCCAATACTTTTCAGAACACAAGTCCCTTCATTGCACCACCACCAGAACAGTTCAAAGTCACAGAAACCTATAAAGATTCATCCATTCATTCAACCATTTGGGCAGCTGCCCGGAATCACATGTGGTTGGTGGTTCTGCTTCATCAATAAAGGGAACCTTTCTTTCCAATCAGCCTCCAGCCTCCATTTTGTTTCCAGTGCTTGGAACTGGATATTTCTTCCAACAATATTTTAGTACTTTCAACTGTGGCCATACATTTTTATAAATACTGGTCACATGCTTAATGTCATTTAATAGTAATAGCATGAGAATTGCAGGTCCTAATCATGCACCCTTGACAATTTTTATCCTGTTGAGTGTAACAGCTCATGCCAGAAACTGCATTTTCATGTTTGGTTTGTTGTATGTTGATTTCAGAAGGACTTCTTCGTTTCCTAATGTGGCTCATAAAGATAATTATTGAGGATCTTCGTACCTTTAATTCATATTTCAGCTGCTTTTTTATTCACTCCTTTTTAACAGACCCTTTCACGAGGGTGATCTGTCGAAGACCCAGAAAATAGAAAAGCTGTTGTTTTGCAATGGTTTATTCGGAAGGTCTTGGAAGAGGACAAAGGAGATAGCCTTAAAATTGGAAGTCAAGTTTACTGCTTCTGCCCCTTCTCTTTTTTGTTTTTCCAACTCCTCCAATTTTAAGCATACAATATATACAGCTGTTTTATTTTCCTTTAACTCCCTTTGCATTGGTTATTTATTCGAAAATTTGAGTTTGAAAATTTTGTTTTAAGCATTTTTGAGATTTTTGTCAATTTTCTTTTCCATAAACAGGATCCTATGTATATTGACCATAGTTTGGGAGTCACTTCTTAGAGACCATATACAGAAAGTTAATCTGTTTTCAGATAAGCTTTCAAAAAAGTCTTTTGAAAAAGCTGTGAAAGAGCTGCTTGCATGTTTATCTCTACAGGTAGTCCTCGTTTAGCAACTGCCCCATATATTGACCATTCCCAATTACAGCGGTGATGAAAAAGTAACTTTGTGACTAATCCTCACATTTACCATCTTCGAAAGTCTGTAAAGCAAGGAAAGCTGAAATAAGATTGTAAGCACAGTCATGGTTTCAATTACCAACCGCTTTGCTTAAAGACCAAGTGGCTGGTCCCAGTTGTGGTTTTTAAATAAGGATTACCTCACACTGTCTTCAGAAAAAGGAAGGATACGGATATTATTATAAGTTGAACAATATATTTACTGTATATCAATATATTTATACTTGCATACTGAGTAGATTCTGTGGTGGAACCTAACTAGAATGCTGGATGGATTTCATATAGCAAAAAAATAAGGCCTCAATTTTGGGGGGAAAATGGAAAAGTAAGGCTGGAAGAGTATGCACATTTTAAAAGAAAAATGAAAGAGAGCACCAAGAGGTATTTTTTGCAGGTCATGTTTTCTGCCTGTGGGTGAACTATGAATGTGTATACTACCAGTGAGAAAATGATACAATGGTGGAGATAAATATTTTGCTAGATTAGAAAACTTCATGTCAGTCAGTAGATATTAGTGATGGAAACTAGGTACCGGACTACTTGGTGCTCTTCAGATATTCTGGCCTATAAATCTTATCATCCCAGTCAGCAAGCCCAATGGTAAAAGGTTATAGGATTTCTAAGTAGCTTTAAAAAAAGTATATTTCCTATTTATATTTTTAATTGATGGCAAGAAGATGAACAATTAGGAAGGCATATTTTGTTACATTCAAACGTTTTGAGCTTGGGAAGAATAGGAGGTTGTTCACCTATAATTTGTGGTTCTAGGCAACATGAAAAGGAGTTTTTCATGTATCTTACATTAAAAGAGATAGCTGACTTCTTCCTTTGTATTCTGTACTTCAAATGTGCATACACACACACACATGCACACTGAAGTCATTTTAATGAACTATATTACAGCTGGCTGCATTAAGAATTCACTGCATATTTGATATTCTCCCAGTCATAAGTTTTCCAGTGAATGTCATTCCACAAAGTAATATTTCTCACTTTCTCACAAAATGCCTATTGTGTAAAATCTGGAGCCTTGGGAAGAGGATGGGGCTAAAAGTAGATTAAAATTTTCCTCTCTGTTTCTCTGCTAATCTAATTAAAAGAATGTCAAACATAAATATTATTATGAATAATAAAAGGAATTTAAAATCTTATGTTGGTTCAAAATGAGATAATAATAGAACAAGACCAAACCAGTTAGTATATAGGTAGCCCTCGACTTATAACCACAATTGAGCCCAAAATTTCTGTTCCTAAACAAGACACTTGTTAAGTGAGTTTTGCCCCATTTTGCGACCTTTCTCGCCACATTTGTTAAATTAATAGCACGGTTGTTAAGTGAATCTGCCTTCCCCATCGACTTTGCTTATCCAAAGGTCACAAAAGGTGATCATGTGATCCCAGGACACGGCAACCGTCATAAATATGAGTCAGTTGCCAAGCATCTAAATTTTGATCACGTGACCATGGGGATGCTGCAACGGTCGTAAGTCTGAAAAATGGTCATAAGTCACTTTTTTCAGTGCCGTTGTAACTTTGAACAGACACTAAATGTACTGTTGTAAGTCAAGGATTACCTGTATAAAGTCCTCTGTTGTACTTTTAACAAGACAGTTGTAACTTACGCTGATTAAACATTTCTGAGGTACCCAATATATGCAATTTTTATATTTGTTGAATTCATGTCATTTTAAGATGAGGTTAATAGAACGAATTTGCTGGTGTATGTCAGAATCTCTGTATAAAACATCCTAAAGTAATAGAAGAGTAATTCACATAACTAAATGTGACCCTCCGTTTGTTTGGTAAGAGAAGACTTCAAACTTGTTATTCCAGAGGCTGCATTAATATAATAACTAATATCAATTTAATCAACTTTGCTCTGCTTCCTATAAAATTATGGTTTAGGGGCCATGATTAATTTCTCCACAGCCTTTAACTACTCTGGAACGTAAGAAGCAGCAATAGAATCTGAACCAAATAAAGAAAATAAATATTTAAGTTGAATGTGTTTGGATTAACATAAAATAGCATAGCTGTTGAAAAGACAATGGAGAAATTCTAAAAATTAAAAAAGGAATAAGTGCCAGCATTATGATTGCTTGGTGTTTTATAAAAACCCAAGCAGCATTTTTATTCTTTGTAAATAAGAAACGGATCCTATTGGATCTTACATGAATATAATGCACATATGGCTGAGGTTTTAAAAATCGCATTTGTAACATTGGAATACATATATGGTCATTACAGTGCTTTTCATGGCAAGATTGAAAGCAGCCTGCTAATAGAAACAGTTGCTTTTGTCATGGATTGTCCATTAGTGTGTTATATAATTGTCAACAGACTATTTAGAGTTTTCTAAGAATTGATGAACATAAAATACTGGGTAACATTTGTTCTTTCGCTCTTGAAAGAGGGCTCTGGGGATCTCTATGAACAGCAGTTGGACAAATGTGACACTGTACTTAAATTTCCCTACCATATGATGTGTTCTGTTCTGAAAATATAGCTTCTGAAGCAAGTGTTACTCCATCATTTCTCTCTATAAAGTAATAAGGATGCAATAAAATGCATATACACACAAACTTTCCTGAAATAGCACACATTTATTTATATATTCATTCATCTAGATAGAATATTATTATATCATTTGGGGGGCTAGGTTTTCAGTGAAGGAAATGGTGGAGCATTAAGCAGCCCAGTCTATTATTCCTTTTTTAGGAAAGAAAGAAATTACACATTTTATCTTTAATGCCACTATTGAAGTAGATATTAATTGGAGAGAATTTAATAATGGTAGAACTGCCATTAAGATGTGTCTGTTATAACCAACCAATGAACTGTTTACACTCTTTGAGTCAAAATATTTAGCTGTTATGTTACCTTTCTGTATTTGCATCTCTTTAATCCTAGTGTAAATACTGTAGTGGATATAATTGGGATCTCTGTGTCAGTAGGGTTATTTTTGGACTATTTAAAATCTTTCTTTGTCTTAAACAAACAATCCTCAGTGTGTCTCTAAGAGCTGCTTAGAAGTGCTTCTTACAATATATGTTGGCTACCCTTGTTTCCCTCTTGCCATCTGGAAATTAATCCTAAACCATGAAACAATACATTTTTATTTCACTCAACATTTAATTTTCTTTAGATGGCATATAATCTCTGTCAAGAATAACCTTGTTGGATTATAGAGTCATGGCTGCTTTGAAGATTCAAATGTGTGGAATAGGGTACAAGACAGAAACAGATTGATTTTGGTTACTTTCTTTTAATTTTCTTGTACTTAGCAATTTCTCCTGAAGTTTAAGGAATGGTAGTCAATCCACAATCAGACACTTCTTTGCAATCATAATCTACCCAGTTTGGTTGAATCTTGCCAGTTTTATTCCACCATTATATCCTAATACAGTGATGTGAACCTTTTTTGGTTCGTGTGCCAAAAGGGTGTGTGTGCGCGCACTAGCGCACGTGCACGTGCCCACACCCATTCCCTCCCCCTGCACGCATGCGCACAACCCCCACGCTGCCCCCTGCGCATGCGCACAAACCCCCCCTGCGCATGCGCACAGGCCTCACTGAAGCCTGGGACAGCGAAAAACGGCCCAATGGGCAAACCGGAAGTCCGTTTTTCCGAACTTCCGGTTTGCCCGTTGGGCCGTTTTTCGCTCTCCGGAGGCTTCAGGGAAGCCTCCTGAAGCCTCCAGAGGGCAAAAACGGCCTTCCCCAAGGCCGAAAATCAGCTGGCCAGCGCACACATGGAGCTGACATAGGGCAACGCCTCACGTGCCCTCCGATATGGCATGCCATAGGTTCGCCATCACTGTCCTAATAGAATAACAAAAAGCATTTGCTCAATCTTTAATGTTATGTTTATGGTTGAAACGTATTTTTTCAGAGCTATCAGGAAAATTAAACAGTGTGTTTTGATATTGCCATAGCCTCTTTAAAAGTCTGAACCCAGTATTGGGACAGTAGTATCCTTGATTTATTAGCTACATATGGGAGTGTTCGTTGAAAATTGCAGCTAATCATTTTAAAATGGCTATATCTAATCCCACATGATCAGGAGTGGATGTGTTTGAATCATTTGCCAGTCATATTGACTTCATGTTATGAGCAACAGTATGCATTTCTTTGTATTACCCTTTGGGGAGTAACCAATTAATAGTAACAATGCCCAGCCATTTAAAAAAGAAAGAAAGAAAGAAAGAAAATTAATTGGGGGGGATTTCAGTACAGTATTCAATAAATTTCTAGCAAAGGGTACTAGGTTTTGGAGGATTCTGAGAAGGATAGCCCTGGAGTTGCTTTTCTCGAGCTTTTTAGTCCTGTCTTTCCACCATTCCAGGAGCATTCTCTTTCATCTTTTCAACTTACAGCTATATATTGCAAAGTGCTACAATAGAAGATGCTAGGCTGCTTTATAAAAGACTGGAAACCCTTTATGGACTTTTTGCTTTATGGACTTTTTGCTTGAAATGAAAAAAAAAATGGTAACTGGTAATTTTGGAATTTATTGATTAAAAAGTTTGCTTATAGGAAGATGGAAACTATAATACATAATTTGGGAATGTGGAGATAGTAATTACTATGTCATTGCTGAAAAGAAGATTGGAAGTAGCTTAGATACTTTTTGCTTGTTTACACCTTGCCAAATTGTCAGCAAGAAATAGAAAATCTAAATGGATTCTCCCATATTACCAACAAATATCATAGCAAATTTACTGTATGTTGTTTGCTCATGGCTTAATGCTACAATCTAGGAAGAAAACTATACCATGTCTGAAATTTTTTGCAGAATCTGAGTTCTTTCCTGAAGCATTTATGATCTGGGTTCTGTTTTTCATCTCTTCCTTTTTAGCATTCAGATACTTTATTTTAGAATTCTGATGATAGGCAGCATCAAAAAGTGAACATTTTTCCCTTCCCTGCAATTATTAAAACAATACAATGAAAGAAGATATAAAGTTGAACTTTATAAGTGTAGTATATTAGAGAAATATGCCGTCTCTCTTCTCTTCTTCCCTTTTCAACAAAATTATGTTAATATCTATTACATTACTGTCATCGCAACTGGCTGCTGTTAGTTCTCTTCTCTGCTCTTCTTATAAAAATAATACTGGATATTTAGCAAAATTAATAAAGTTAATGACTTTAGTATTGGATATATCAAGATTATGAGATAATGTCACATTGAAATGATGTTTTAGAGGTAGAATTTCTGGGAATGCTATAATCAATTCTTGGAAGTGTAGTGTCTTGGCCCAGTGGTGGGTTTCAATTTTTTTTGCTACCGGTTCTGTGGGCATGGCTTGGTGGGCATGGCAGGGGAAGGATACTGTAAAATCTCCATTCCCACCCCACTCCAGGGAAAGGTTACTGCAAAATCCCCATTTCCTCCCGATCAGCTGGGACTCGGGAGGCAGAGAATAGATGGGGGCGGGGCCAGTCAGAGGTGGTATTTCTCCGAACTACTCAAAATTTCCACTACTGGTTCTCCAGAACTGGTCAGAACCTGCTGAAACCCACCTCTGTCCTGGCCTCATGTGATCACCTTTTGTGGCCTTCTGAGAAGCAAAATCAGTGGGGAAGCCAGATTCACTTAACAACTTTGTTACTAACTTAACGATCCTAGTGATTCACTTAACAACTGTAGCAAGAAGGTTGTAAAATGGGGGGAAACGCATTTGTTTTGTTTAGTAATGAAAATTTTGGTTTTAATTATAGTCATAAATCAAGAAGTATTGTATGGGCTGATATCATTATTGTATAATGGCTACAATTTGTACTCAACAATTCTAGCTGATTAGCTTAAAATAATTTTGTAAGAATTTATTCATGAAGATCAATGTGGGCTTTTACCTAAAAGTAAGCTAAAGAAGAATGTTAGAAATGAGTTAGATATTTGGGAATATTTGGAGCAACATAATGAAAAAGAAAAGCCACATTGATTTCTTAGATGCAGAAAAGGCCTTTGACAATTTGAACTGAGCTTTCTTGATCAAGGTTTTGGAAGATAAGAATTTTGGAGATAACTTTATAAAATGTATAAGATTCATTTAGAAAGCATACATAATTGTCACTAGTCACACAAGCTCAGAGAACATCAAGGACTCCATAGTTCAGCGCTGAGCTACATATATTCTCTTCCCTTGGTACTTTTATTCAAATTTGAAACAGAAGAAAAGTAAAAAAAAAAAAAAGTATGGTAAAGTGGGCTACATTTTGTTATAATATATAGATGGAACAATGGGAAAATATGTGGGTAAAAGAGCTTTGAGATTTACATTGTTATAATTTTAAAAGAGAATTTTTATAAAATGATGTATTGTAGGTATGCGTATGTCACCAGAGAAATTGTTCAGAAAGTATAAAGGCACTTCAAATTTATATTAGAAATTAAAACAACAAAAAGGGAAATTTTATCATGTTTGGTGGTTGTGTAGAAAAAAACCTTGAAAGTTTTAAATTCAAATACACACCATGATTCAAAGGATTTAAGATTCATACAAAATTGAGACCAGTGGTATTTCTTTTGGGATTAATGGATGAAGAGTTGGAATAAGCCATGGAACTGGTTTTTGTATATGATAACTGCAGTGAGATTATTGTATGCAGAAAGAAACATTGTTATGTAAAACATTTAAAAACAAATAATAATTCCAGCATTAAAGACCAAGGTCTGTGAAACCAGAATGAAAAGATTTTCATATAGTGCTGTGACCAACAGTTCTAACTAATCTTTCTAAGAGGAGCATTATAAAATTCTGAGACCATAAACAAAATAATCCTAGAGGCATCATCTATTTCGATCATCTTCTAAATTACTGAACTTCTGATGACAATGCAGATCTAATTGTTTTCCAGAATTATAAATCTGTCCCTTGCAATGCAACCCTGGGCCAAAGAATTTGGATATCATCACCCAAATTGGTATCTAGACTTGAATATCCATTTATTGAACCTCATTATTGTCTACATAGCTTCGCCATATTTCAAGAAAGGACAAGTATACTATCAAACCATTGTTCTGTATAACTCAGCATTTATTCACACTGTCTATTTACGTAGTATCTGTACCAACGTATATATCCGCAGCACTTCCACCAGATCTCTTTTCCATGTCTTTCAGTAATTTGTGTTTCACTAGTAAATCCTGTGTTCCAAAAAGTATAAAGAGCATTGTATTATAAAATGTTTGTGTTCTCTGATATTGTCTGCTCTGCTGAGCAGCAGATCCTCATTTCTAAGGCAGACGTACCTGCCCTTTATCTCCTTACTTAATCTCCTAAACAGGAAACCCCAAGATTTGAACATGGGCTCATTTCTGTATCAAGCATGTTCTCTATTAAGGGACTGCTGAAGTTCCCTAAACTAAGTACTGTCATCATATACTGGGATTACATTACTTGATGACAATCAGAATTAAAACCAATGTGATAATGCCTTAGTACAGTGCCATTCCATGTGACAGACCAGTAGTCTGCTAGCAAACTATCTGGTAAGGGCAACTTAATGTGTAACACACTTGTCCCCATCTTTAGATAGAACAGTAGTATTGAAAGCTACCAGGGATCTTAGAAATTACAAGGATTACATATCTTTCTTGTTAGCCTTCTGAAGATTTACAGTGACCAAAACCCTTTCCATGCTAATTCAGAAGTAAGGTAGATTTACGGATCCATAAAATTAATGTAATCCAAGAATGTTTGGGATTGTCCAGCTACTATCTGCTCAAACATATTGCCTAAGACAGATATATTATTAAAAATTGCCACCACCATGATCCAAATTCTTGTTTGGGAGAGGTTTGTGGTGGTTGTTACTATTTAGTTCAGATCTCATTGATTCAAACATTAAAATACTATAACATTTCTAGCTAAAATCTATTGTAACTATAAATGCTTAATTTTATTTGGATTGTGTCCAAATGTAAATATAATTATGACACCTAATATGCCACAAACACATTTGAGGAATAGAAATAGCAATAGCAATAGCACTTAGACTTATATACCGCTTCATAATGCTTTTACAGCCCTCTCTAAGCGGTTTACAGAGTCAGCATATTGCCCCCAACAATCTGGGTCCTCATTTACCCACCTCAGAAGGATGGAAGGCTGAGTCAACCTTGAGCCGGTGAGATTTGAACCGCCGAACTGCAGGTAGCAGTCAGCTGAAGTAGCCTGCAGTGCTGCACTCTAACCACTGCGCCACCTCGGCTTGCATCTACAGCTTCTTAAAATATGCTGTACCTTATGTAGCATAACTCTGTCCATCATCTATCTCAATGCTTTTCAATTAACTGAAATTGTTAAGATATAACATATAGGCAAAATATTTAGAAGTATTTGATCGCTCACCTTATGTGATCCTCACAAGGGGCAGGATAAACTGCCTGCACTCTGATTCTTCCTGCTCTTCAGGTTTAATTTTTGAGTCACTAATATATGAAAATGACATTTAGATGCAAACTTTGCTCTTAATTGCTTATTAAACTTTTATTTTTTAAACACTACAAAGAAGTATTAAATATTGCTATTTCCTTTTAAAACGATGTTACCAGCAAATGGGTGTGGGTAACATCCCACTTTCTAGAAAATACTTACTTGTCAAGACAAGACAGCCCTCTGTGACTATTTGCAAAATCTACCACACAAACAGTAGTAGTTACCTAACAAAATGCATGTGTGGTTGTCTGTCCCTCTCGGGACTTGTCATTTCAGCTAAAGTCCTAATCTAAGTGCAGTATATGTATCACTGAAACACGTTTCACTTTAAATATCAAATTGTGTTACTCGTGGCAGATATTAAATATATTTTTCAGGAGCCACACATTCAAGTCAAATGGGAGGTCAGATTTATTGGGGGTATAGCTCTTTCATGATTTATTCAAGCAGCAGAAAAGAACTTTGATTAGTTAAAAGCTGTGGTAAAGTCTTGTGGGAGTATTTGCGAGTCTGGAGCTGTCAGAGATAACTATAACTCCTTCAGCAAATTTCAGACTATTCTTCCGTAGTGGGACAAAACCCTTTTCTTTTCCCTCTTTTGTCCAGAAAGACATTTGTCTTGAAACTGTGTGGCTGTGGACATGGGGTGCTTGTTTGAAGATCCCCCTTCGTAGTCAAGAAGAGAATCGGCTCGCCAAATATTGGTGTAGTATTTTATACTCTTCTCCTCCCTTCTCGTTCTCATCCTCCTTTTATTTCCTATATAGCTTTTAATAAGACGATTGTGGAGGCAAAGTTTTCAAGGCAAGGGGCCATTTCCTGTTTTGTTTTCTCTGTTTGCTTAATAAAATGTGCCTTACTTTTCGAGCTGCAGTGACTTTCGTTGCTAATGAGTAGTTCGTGAAAACGCTTGGCTTGCTCCTCGATTCACTTTTTATATACTGTCAGAGGAGATGTTTAAAACCGTCTTTCTCTGCTTTTTTTTTTTTTTTAAAGGAAAAGAAGAAGTGGCGTGACACAAGCAAGTGAGATTAATAAGAATTAGGCAAATGGCTTCTCTTCTTTTGTTTCAATGAGATAGCCGTCTTGCAGCTACACAAAGGCTGCCATTTACCAGAGAGGACTCCCTCATTCTTTTGGCAGGGGGTGCCATTGGATTCGGATACAAGTGGGTGGCAAACAGCAAAAGAGGACAAGCAGGCTTTGTGTGTTTTTTTAAAAAAAATAACAACGACAACCAAATCACTTGCTGTATTGAACTGCTACACAACCAGCTGTGCAGCTTGCGAGTTGAGGTGGACCGGTTCTCCCTGCAGATAGAAAGCACTTCTTCACCATCCCTCTTCCCCTGCTTTCCCACTCTTTCCCTTAAAAGCTGCCACTGAAACATTGGCTCAACTCCATCAAGAGCTGAAAGCACCAGAAAATATTTATTGAACAATGCTTCTGACGACTGCCACGATAGTGGAAGGCTTTGGAGGAAGAAGAGACCACTTTTATTTTTAAAGCAGTTTTATATCACCTTGTTGATATTCCAGTCAGAAAAACTGGATTCAATTTATTTTCTATTGTACGTATCTTTTTCTTTATTGATGATGGTTCCCATTGAATACAGTCACACATTTCTATCTCTCTGGCTCTTTTTTGCCTTGCTTTCTTTCTATAAAAAAGCTACACATATACAGACAATGAACTATCTATTTGGTTTTTACTTTGCACAATGCTGCTGCTCCTTTACTATTTCCAAGACAAAAATGTAATTTCGGACTATTGTTAGAGAAGCAATATTTTAGTCTTTGCTATATTCTCAGGAGTGATGCAAAGAAAAGAGAGGCTTTTCCACCAATAAGTTACTACCTAACCTTAAGAACGTAGATGCCGAACCACATTTTGCGTGGGTGTGTTTAAGCTTGCAACCAAAATCATTCACAGGGATGGACAATGTTAGTTAAGTGCTCCTAAGAGAAGAATCTCTCTACGCTTCATCCTTGGACCAATTCATTCATATATTTTTTTATGCGCTGAGTTGGTTTTTGATATAGTATGTGTTGGTCTAAAAGCTCTTGAGGAGGAGGCAGATGAATCATTTCAAATAATACATTTTGACCGAGAGACATATATTTTTCATTTAAGTTTAGACAGCAAATCTGTCAGTGGTTTTTCTTGAACTAATGCAGCATGTTCTTTATTACTCCAGGTCTAAAGTTTTATTTCTGACAAGCTGAAATCACTAGCATCATCCAATTGTTAATTAAATTTAAACATTCAAATAGTTGTGTTTAAATATTTTAATGTTTTTTTTCAATACAACAATTTACATTTGTAATTTTAAAAATGCAGAGATAGATATTATTCTTAAATGTTTTTAACAAGCAAACCTTGTCAAGCCAGCTATTTAATCAGACAATAAAAGCATTTCAAAAGCTAGGCATAGATTCCCCCAAATGCATGGTCAGTTATAAATGTTTCCGCTTTAGTTATGAACCAAGCTCTGATTACAAATTATAGAGGAATATGGGAACAGACTTACTTGCATTGGCCTTCTCAATTCATTTTCTTGGTGGGGAGTCTCTCTGCAGTTTCCCTCCCATTTCTTTCCCCATTTTCATTGTGATAGTAACACCACAAGGGTGGGTGTCAGCAGCAAGGCAGTTGTCAAAATCAAAAACAGTTTGGAATGTCTTTGTAAATCAGTTTGCCCCTACATTGTTAACCTTCTGGAAATTTTTAAAAACAAAACTGTTTCAAAAAATTTATGGTGAGTAATAGGAGCTATTGTTTATGAATAGGTTACTGTGATTGTAATGTCTAGTTTAATGAAAAGAAGGATAAGGGTGACATGATAGCAGTGTTCCAATATCGCAGGGGCTGCCACAAAGAAGAGGGAGTCAAGCTATTCTCCAAAGCACCTAAGGGCAGGAGAAGAAGCAACAGGTGGAAACTAATCAAGGAGAGAAGCAACCTAGAATTAAGGAGAAATTTCCTGACAGAATAATTAATCAGTGGAACAGCTTGCCTCCTGAAGTTGTGAATGCTCCAACACTGGAAGTTTTTAAGAAGAGATTGGACAACCATTTGTCTGAAATGGTATAGGGTTTCCTGAGCAGTGGGACAGCAGGCTTCCTGAGCAGGGGGTTTCCTGAGCAGGGAGTTGAACTAGAAGACCTCCAAGGCAACGTTCCCTCTAACAAGGGAAATCGCTGCGCGGCAGTTTGAAACTGCTGCGCGGCGATTCCCTGTCACGTGCGCGGCCGCGCAGCAACGTTCCCTCTGACATGGGAAATCGCTGCGCGGCAGTTCAAAACTGCTGCGCGGCGATTCCCTGTGACGTGCGCGGCCGCGCGGCCGCGCACCTTAGAGGGAACAGTTCTCCAAGGTCCCTTCCAACTCTGTTATTCTGATTATTGTGGTTTTATTGGACATACATACACCAAGGCTGTTGTGGTAGATACTGTTTTTGTGTTTTACTTATTGCTAATTGCCAAGTGTTCTTTTGATTGCAGCAGATATTAATTTGATATCTGCTGCATAAATAACTCACATTAGCCACTAGAACTGGGCGATAGTTAGGGTGACTAGGAATGTAAAGTTCAGTTAGTTCCCAGTATCTGAATCTCAAACTGTAGGAACATTCTGCATGCAAGCTAAGTTTTTTACTAGTTTCCATGTGCCAAATTGATCTGGAAAGTTATCTGGGTAGACATATTGATTTCATAACCCCCAAAGAGCTAACTAGATAAACAGACTGTTGCCCAAAATTTCACAAAATGCTAAATCTACAAAATCGGCATGCTCTATAATGCATAATAAAATGGACAACTTGTAATATTTTCCTAATTTTGCATGAAATTGATTGCTTTTTCCTTTGTAATTTCCCTTTTGTCCAGATCTAAGGGTAGTTGTTTTAGGAGGGGGTGTCTTTGAACCAATGTTGACTCTTAGCGACTGCCTGGACAATTCCCTGCAGTTTTTTTGGCACGTTTTTTCAGAAGAAGTTTACTATTGGCTCCTTGCTAGGGCTGAGAAAGTTACTGACCAAGGTGGCTTCATGCCTAAGTTGGGACTCAGGGTCTCCTGGTTTCTAGCCACTACCCCAAACTGACTCCTAATAGAGTTTAGATTTCATTTAATATTCTAACCACCTTATATAGTATGATGCTGAGGGGGCTATCTCAAGTATTCACTGATAATTTTAGTCATAACCTTCTCATAGGCAATATTTGTGAACTGCTGGACACATTTAAATTGGGACGGGAGCATGTCCTGAGTATCTTCTTAAAAAGGCTGCCGTGAAGGAGTGGCCAGTCACAAAACCTGTTTATATAATATAGACTAACAAATTTGCTTAACGCTGTCCTCAACTCCTACCACTTAGGATCTACTATCTACCCTTTCTTTCTCTTGCTTTTCTTTCTCTTGCTCTTTCTGCAAACAACCCCTGGACTTGCATTTTTATGTCCCAAACTGTGAGGTCATGCTAACTCAATGTCATTCTCGTAGTTAAAAATGATCCTTTGAAAGAATATATAGATAAATAAAAGAACATTGAAAATATTAAGATTGTTGGGCAGGGAGCAAGATGAAGAACATGGAAGTTCTGGAGATACCATGCTGTTTCAGCTCTAAGCACTCGCTCCCTCAGGCCCTTTCATGAATTGATCTAACCCTAATACATTCTAGCCTTGCAGTTAGTATTATTCTCATCATCCCTCGCTAATATGGCCAATGGTGAGGAAAAGTGGAAATTTTACTCCATCAGTTTTAAGAAGGTCACACTTTGGTCAGTAATATAGACGGCAGAAAGGACATGTGTATGTACTGATAAATGTAGTAATTTGGTTTAACAATAGAGGAGATTAGAATAGATTTTTTTTTCTTGATTTTGTCCTGTATGATTAACTGTCACATCTCCAGCCCTTCCTTATGAACATGGATTGCATTCCACAAATGTTTTCATTGTCTTTCATTTTCCAGTGCTGAACAATAAAGTAAATCAAAGCAATAATCTTAAGGGACATGTTTGTAAGATTCTAGAATTTTCCTGCTTTAACAGGGAAATAGTTCGAAGTAATTGTTTCTTTCAGACCTTAGAAACAATTTTGAAGTAATCAGTGGCAGTGACATCTTGTGATTGAAGTGGCCGTGAGTCAGATGCTGCGTGTGTGTGTGTGTGAGAGAGAGAGAGAGAGAAAGCATGACAGAGCTTACCAAAATACAAGTAGTCCTCGACTTACGACCACAACTGAGCCCAAAATTTCTATTGCCAAGTGACAAATTTGTTAAGTGAGTTTTGCCCCATTTTACAACTTTTCTTGCCACAGTTGTTAAATGAATCACTGCAGTTGTTAAGTTAGTAACATGGTTGTTAAGTGAATCTGGCTTCCCCATTGACTTTGCTTGTCAGAAGGTCAAAAAATGAGATCACATGACCCCAGGACACTGTAACTGTCATAAATATGAACAACTTGTCAAGCATCCGAATGTAAATCACATGACCATGGGGATGCTGCAACTGTCATAAGTGTGAAAAATGGCCATAAGTTTTTTCAGTGGTAACTTCATACGGTCGCTAAACGAACTGTTGTATGTCGAGGACTACTTGTAGCTGTTGCTCTTTTTATGTCCATGCTCAAAAGTGAGTTTTGAAGATTTATATTAGTCTGTGGAATATTTCAGATACTTCATGGTGTCTAGATATGGATCTTCCAAAATGTCTGGTTACAATTGCCAGTGACTAGAAATGAATGATTTAGATTTAGATTTAGATTTAGATTTATTATATTTGTATGCCGCCCAACTCCCAAAGGATTCTGGGCGGCTTAACAACAAACAAAAAAACATTAAAAACATCATAAAAAACATTATAAAACATCCTAATCAATAATAAAACATTAAAACATTAGACATTAAAACAATTTAAAATTCATGCATATCCCATCATGGCCGGAATGGCTAGATCTAGAAGGGGCATTTAGTCAAGATTACAAATTAAAGTATCCTCAATAGATTCCGTGAAAGATCTCAGTATTACTATACTCTGTATAACTTTTTTGAGCCACGGTGGCGCAGTAGTTAGAGTGCAGTACTGCAGGCTACTTCTGCTGACTGCTGGCTGCCTGCAATTTGGCAGTTCAGATCCCACCAGGCTCAAGGTTGACTCAGCCTTCCATCCTTCCAAGGTGGGTAAAATGAGGACCCAAATTGTTGGGGGCAATATGCTGACTCTGTAAACGGCTTAGAGAGGGCTGTAAAGCACTGTAAAGCAGTATAGAAGTCTAAGTGCTATTGCTATTGCTATTTTTTATTTCACTATTGTTCATCCCAATAGGGAGTTATAGTCCTAATAAAAATGATGGGCATTATATTGAGAAATGTTAATCTCCAAGGTGCAATATTTAGCCAAGAGAAATTCATCAGTGTTCCAATGGGTATTTACGGAAGCCCTGGGAAAATTACCCATCCAGGTGGAGTTTATTTATTGCTTTTAGTGTTGGAGTTTTGATGCCTAACTCACTATTTCAACATATTTATTTATTTTAAAAAAATTAAAGGGCTCCATCTGAAATATATACGGTAACTTGGTCGACTAACAACCAAATTGCAAACACATGCACAATACATACAGAAAGAACCCCATTAGCTAAATTGAAATAGTCCAGAACAAAGAAAAAAGATCAGGCAACATACAACTATTTCACAAACAAACATTGAGCTCCCCTATCATCATGCCATAATCACTGAGTAATTCTAAAGCTCTCTACTATTTTCTATATGGCAAGCAGTACCAAAATATTTGTTGTAAAAGCTTCAGGAAACAGCGCCAATGTGTGTTTATGCCCTGACTTTAGATTATCATTATTATATCAAATCAGATAATGATCCGGTTAACAACCTCATTACAATCAATATCACCCTATTTTGGTTAGTGACCATATCATACATATACACACGCTAGATGATTGGCATAAAACAACCTTAAATCAGAAATCACAATACAAATTTATATCAGATATGCAGATAAAAGAAATTAGTCACAATGCCTTGTGGCCATCAAATGACATCAGTAGGTTTTTCATTTTTCTTTTCTAACGGAACAGACCGCTACACAAATGTTTGCTATCTTTATTATTTATTTATGTAATTTATAGAGCCACCCATCTCACAATCAAGTGACTGGGCAGCTAGAACAAATGTATATCTGAACTAACAACAACAAAATAGATTGCAACGCATCTTGGTAACAATGGGAGAATCTTAAAATTAGGCTGACAAAGAGTTTGTATTTCTTTATAGCATACACAACTTAGGATGTGTTCTAGTATTATTATCATCATCAAATTTATTTGCCATTCATCTCGCAGTTCAAAGGGACTCCTCCTAGGTTGTATATGCTATAAAGATATATACAAGGTTCCTGAAGGGATTATGGTGAGTTCTAATGTAAGAGCAAACTTTCTAGTGTTGACTAGTATCTAATATTGACTTTCCTATATTTCCCAAATAGCAATAGCAATAGCACTTAGACTTATATACCGCTTCATAGTGCTTTACAGCCCTCTCTAAGCGGTTTACAGAGTTAGCATATTGCCCCCAACAGTCTGGGTCCTCATTTTACCCACCTCAGAAGGATGGAAGGCTGAGTCAACCTTGAGCCTGTGAGATTTGAACCGCCGAACTGCAGCTAGCAGTCAGCTTGAAGTAGCCTGCAGTGCTGCACTCTAACCACTGTGCCACCTCGGCAAATAGAAGTGCTATGGGTATCTCTGGCCTATATTAAAATTGGGAGTTTTTCCATTGAACAAATTGACTTCAGGGAAAATTGATTCTACCCAAAGTAACTTGGAACAAGCGAGACAACTGCTTGATTGTCTAGATCAGTGTTGGCGAACCTTTTTGGCACCGAGTGCCGAAATGGGAGTGCGCGCATGCGTGTGCCGGAAACGAGAAGAGCAGCCACCCGGTGCGCATGCGTGCACTGGGATGATGATCTTCCGGTTTCCGGCACGTACATGCGCACTGGCCACCTGGTCTTCCAGTTTGTGGCACACATGCGCGTGCAGAGACCAGCTGGCTGGTGCACATGCACATGCCGGAAACCGGAAGATCATCTTCCCGGTGCGCACATGCGCTGCTCTTCCGGTTTCTGGCGTGCACACAAAGACCAGCTGGCCTGTGCGCCAGAACCCGGAAGAGCAACGGGCGACAACTCGCGTGCCACAGGTTCGCCATCACTGGTCTATATCTTTATTTAAGGAGCCGAGGTGGCGCAGTGGTTAGAGTGCAGCACTGCAGGCTACTTCAGCTGACTGCTAGCTGCAGTTTGGCGGTTCAAATCTCACCGGCTCAAGGTTGACTCAGCCTTCCATCCTTCTGAGGTGGGTAAAATGAGGACCCAGATTGTTGGGGGCAATATGCTAACTCTGTAAACCGCTTAGAGAGGGCTGTAAAGCACTATGAAGGGGTATATAAGTCTAAGTGTTATTATTATTATTATTATTATTATTGCTTAAAGTGATTCTGGCTCCATCTAGTACTAGTGACAAAGATTAATTACTTAATAGAACCATCTTCCAAGCCAGAACATAATCTCTGCCCTTCCGCTTTGCATCCGTTAGCATGAGTTATTCCTCTGCATGCAGAGAGGTAGATCTGAGGCTCCTGTGAATGAGCTGGGAGCGCTTATGCCATCTTTGTTGAAGCTAACCCAGATGTTCCAAATGGGAATCTAACTAATAAAAGTCCTTATAACCATCTTAAAAGTACAGCTCTCTACATAATTTTCCAGGGGCAAGCTGTTCTGTCCCAGCACGGCAAACCCCCAGAAAGCGACACACACACACTGTTCTTTAAACAAAAAGGCTTTAATACTAATAATTGCTTAGTATTAAAGTGAATACTAATTCTTTGCCAAAGTGTTTGTTTTCAAGCACAGAACACTTTGGCCAGGATTCCAAATATGAAAGACACAAGCAGGTCATTAAGTCCATCAAATACAATTACTTGCTGGAGTTGGCCAAGAGCCCGGACTGGAGTCAATCCAACTGATAGGCACGAAGAGGAGGTGCAGAAGGCCCTGATTGTGCATCGTCCTCTGGCCCTGCTTCCTCTTCGGTCTCGGACTCCGGTGCCGGAGCTACAGACTGCTCTTGCCACCCTATGGTCTGTTCTTGTTCTTCCAGATCCATGAGCAGCTGCACGGGACGGGGGCAAGCCACAACACAAGCTTTATGTATCACATTGGGGCTTTTTCTCTGTATGCTGTAAACTATGAATTCAAATTCTAATTAAATCATTAGATCTGTAAATTCCTGCATTAAGCAGTATCAGTTTACCATTAGAAAGCCAAGGCATTTTAGTACAGATTCAGATGAAGTTTTCTGTTTACATGAGTCCACTAGTGTTGCTTTAACATTTATGTTCATTTAATTCCAGGTATACGTCCACAAATAATGAATGGCCCTTTGCATCCTCGTCCATTGGTGGCTTTGCTAGATGGAAGGGATTGTACAGTGGAGATGCCTATTTTGAAGGACTTGGCTACTGTTGCATTCTGTGATGCTCAATCTACTCAGGAAATACACGAAAAGGTATTTATTATCATTTCAATTTCAAAGAACCTGACTCCTGTGATCTTAGACTGCTAAAAGTACATCAACAACAACAAATAACTGACAGAGACATAACCCCATAATGCAATGGTGAAATCCAAATTTTTTTACTACCGGTTCTGTGGGCGTGGCTTGGTGGGTGTGGTGTGGTGTGGCTTAGTGGGCATGGCTTGAGCGTGACAGGAAGGATACTGCAAAATCCCCATTCCCTCCCCACTCCTCGGGGAAGGATATTGCAAAATCTCCATTCCCACCCCACTCCTGGGGGAAGGATATTGCAAAATCTCCATTCCCACCCCACTCTGGGGCCAGCCAGAGGTGGTATTTGCCGGTTCTCCGAACTACTCAAAATTTCCACTACCGATTCTCCGAACTACTCAAAATGTCCGCTACCGGTTCCAGAACCTGTCAGAACCTGCTGGATTTCACCCCTGCCATAACGTCAAATGGAGGGGGGGCAGTCAAAGGACTCTACTGCCATCCTAGGGAATGGGGATTCTAGAAAACATTTGATAATCTGGTAATCACCAAAAAGGAAATGCTTTTTAGGTCCCACAAGATGGCACTGCTTAATTAACATGCCCACACTTGCTTACCTCACCAGATTCTCAAATAAGCAGAATGTATGCCATTCAGGGCTTTCGAGGTGATAACCAACACCTTGAATTGTACCTAAAAGCCAACTGGTGATCATTGTAGCTTCAAAGCATGCACATACATAACATGACCATTATGGCTCTCACTGCTGCACTCTGGACCAGCTATAGCTTCTGAGTGATCTTCAAGAGCACCCATATAGAGCACGTTACAGTATTCCAGTCAAGATGTGACCAAGGCCTGAGTGACTGTCTGAAGGCACTTGCAATCTTGTACATAAGAATGGGCACAATTAGCATACAAGATGAACCTTGTAAAGAAAATGTGCTTTGCAAATTAACTCAAAAATAAGAGTGTCCTGTATTTAGCAACAATTCAGCTTTTTTTTCCTGGAAAATTTCAGGATAATTATATTTTACCTGTGGTTCCCAATCATTTTTGTGTAAACTATCATATCAAAATCATATCCACCAGGTACATAATGATTGATTTATGTACTTGGATTGGTTGAGGGATTCCGCAAGTTGTAATTGAATAATCTCAAAAACTCCTACTGGTTTCCACTGCTGAATTAACAAATTCCTATAATAATTGTACACATAAGTTACAAATAGACAAACTTATAAAGTAGGCAAAAGAACATTGTAGTGTAAAACTAAGATTCACTGCTGACTTCATTTTATTTTGAAACTTATTGCAATTCCACATTCTACTTTGTGTGCTGTTACAAAGAGGTTGAGTCAACAGCTCTTCTCTCAGTGTATATCAAGCTTATGGAAAGCTCTTGCTAATCTTCATGATGAAATGATGAATTGAATTGGCATTGTATAGTAAATTGATGACCATGCATTCTTGATTTAATTGTATGATTTCTCTGCCTCCTTCTGGTTATACTGACATAATTCTCTTGATAATCTGTGACAGATATCTGGAATTTGGATTCCTGCACGCAGCAAAAATCTTTGATAGACTCTGTATGGATTTGATAATTAAATGTGCTGCTGATGAAGCCACAATAAATAATCTGATTTTAACAATTGATCTGACTAGACAGCTTTTATAAATAGGTAGGGGATCAGAAAGAGATTAATGCAACCAATCTGCCTGATGCAGGTACAGTGCTCCTTAAATTCACAGCATCGGAGAACAATATTGGAACTAAATAGCATGTGTTCACAAAGTACAAGTTTTGTTATTTTGATTGATTTTCTTACCTGATGTAAATCAGTAAATGAAAGCAAAAAGAAACTATTAAATTAGATAAAATATACTTGGATTTCATCTAGACAATAAGTTAAGTGCTTTCTAGAAACATTGTCAGCTTGGCTAAAAATCTTATCACGTTGATTGTCAAGAATAATTGAGATGAAACCTTGAGTCACCTTGAAATGTGAGAAGTAGGAATGTTGTAAGTTAGGAAGTGCTAATATGAGGCAAGCAAATTCCAGAGAAATAAGTTAAGATGTTTATATATAACATTTCCCTGGTAGCCTTTTTCTAGCTAACTATGAAAAGGAGATTAAGAGTAGAAAAATTACTCAGGGTAGGGATGTACCTAAGATTTTTTGACTCATTTTTCACTTCTTGCAATCAAGTTACTGCTGCTGTTTTTCCCACTGAATTTCTGAGGAAGTCTTGACTTTTTGCTTGGAGAATAGCCTTAGAGAATATTGGAAGTCTTTGTGGAATGTCTAAATTTTACCATAGCTGATCAGAGTTATGAATAGAACAGAGCAGAACAGAACAATAACTTTATTGTCAGTTTGAATATACACTAATCAGCATACATTAAAATGAAATTTCATTGCATACAGATCTCAAAGGGTCACCACCTCCAATACACACTACATAAACATGACAAAATAAATAAATACAAAATTATGTATATACATTAAACTTAGACTTAGAATAACTTTATTGTCATTTTAAATGTACACTCATCGGCATACATTAAAATGAAATTTTATTGCATACAGATCTCAAAGGGTCACCACCTCCAATACACACTACATAAACATGACAAAATAAATAAATACAAAATTATGTATATACCCACATATATTATATGACACAGAGAAACAACACAGTCTAGTTTGGATATATACATGTACATGGCGAGAAAAACATGTACATGGTGAGAAATAGTCCTAAATACATAACTCTGATCAGTTCACAATCATATAAATAAATAAATAACCCATAACCAAACACAGTTAAAAATAATCCAGTACAAAAAAAAACCCAAGACAGTAGATAACAAATTCACAGAACTGATGGACCTGTTGGCTTCTTTTAACATTCTGACCCTAATTCCCAGGTCTTAATCACAAAGAGAGGCTGGTTTGTAGACCAGTCGTAATAGACAGGCAAGTCTCCGTGCTCCTGCAAGATGGCCTGTTTAATAGAGGGGATATGGAGCATGCCCATCCTTTTGGATCCGGAGAGAGGTGAAAACACTCAAAGATAGGCAGTTTTGCAAGTAACCTAACCCTGGGCCACACAGGCTTTAAAGCCGATAACCAGCATTTTGTATTGCCCCTAAAGCATGCTGAAAACTCGTTCAGCTGCTGTGTTTTGGACCAGTTGAAGCTAGCAAGTATTCTTCAAGGGCAGTACCATGTAGAGAACATTGCAGTAATCTAATGAGGAAGTAAATAAGACATGACTGAGAGTGAACAGACCTCCTAATCTAAGAATGGGCACAACTGGTACACAGAGATCAAGACAATCCAAGGCACCCTATTCACAGCTATATCTTGCTGTTTTGAGCAGCACAAACCCCACATCCACTTTGTCTGAAGGACTATAAACCCCATCAAGGGTTAAAGATTAAAAAAAAAAAACTACCTGATCCCAGGGGCCAAAAGCTGAAAAGTGCTCAGCCTTGCTAAGATGGATTTGCAGTGTGTTTACCCCCATCCATACCCTCAGCCTCCAGGCACAGAAAAAGAATTTGACAACATCAATTGTACTATATTATTGAATACATTTTAGTATTTTTTATGTAAGTTTTGGAAGGAAGCAGAAGTTACATTGTTTGGAAATAGGGCTGTTTCCTATTTACTGTTGTTTAGAAATAGGAAGACTTTTAGTTGCATAAATAACTGAAGTTTTTAAATGCTACTTAAATTTCTCAGGTTGTGATTTTTTTCCAGTTGTTTAAATACTCAATTTAAAATCTGTATTATTTAGAAATTTAGCCTTAAAAGTGAACTTCTTGTGTTATTGAAAAGGTAAGGTTTATTATGAGCTTTATTCAGAAATAAGTGGTTTTGATGTCTGGGCAAAATTTGGAAACTACTTTAATAGAATGCCAATAGCTGAGGTACTAATTATATTATTTAGTATGCCACTCTCTCTTTCTCCCTTTTTTAGAAAAACAAAGAAAAATGTTAAGAAGAAAACAATTTAATGGAAGTTACTTCACTGTTTGTGGTGGTCCTAGTCCAGGGGTCACCAACCTTTCGGACCTCAGGGACCACTAAATTCATAATTTTAAATCCCGCAGACCACTAATATGATCTGCCTAATGACTGGCTGGGTGGGCATGGCTAGGTGGGCATGTGACTGGGTGGGCATGGCCAACTCGATGTCACTCACGTCGAGGGGCACCTCGCCGGCCTCTACTCACCCTTCCCCTGCCAGCCACTCCTCGCCTGCCCACCCGGGCTCCTTAGGGCCCCAACAGGAAGCAGTTGTCGGAGCTAAGCAGCCACCACGTGAAAGAGTTAGCAAAATAGCTGGCCCAGTTCAAACTGGATCTGNGAGAAAGAGTTGGCAAAACAGCTGGCTCAGTTCAAATTGGATCTGACCAAGAAGGAGGCTCAGCAGAAGCACCTCACTGAGGACTATGAGCATAGGTTTTCCAAGCAGAGGGAAGACCCGCGGGAGTGCAAGGCCAGGTACCGGCACCTGGAAGCTCAGCAGGCTGAGATGGTCAGCCAGTTCCAGGCCATGATGCAGTCCCACTGGAACAAGGCCCTCCGGCTCTTCGCCATCACCGACACTTCCCTCCAGCCTTTGCCCAAAGCCCCACACCAGGAGGCTGAAGCAAACCCAAGTCAGAATTTCTGCCCCCTCTGACCCACACAAAAAGACCCTGAAGGGGGAGACTCTCTGCAGCAACACAAATATTCATTGCACGTATCCGGCCCAGGGGCCGTAGTTTGAGGACCCCTGATTTAGTGCAATATAAAAAATGCAAATAATTTTTCTGTGGACCACCAAAATTTTCTCGCGGACCACCAGTGGTCCACGGACCACCAGTTGGTGACTGCTGTCCTAGTCAAAACATGGTCACTAAAATGGATTTAAAGTAAAGGAGAGGAAAGGATCCCCATGTTATATAATTGAATGTAACATACTGTATAGTTTGATCCTGAGAAGAATTCAGATCTGTTGGCATCATTATTCATTTACCATGCAGGTACTGTGGCCCAAGTTTCCTAGCCTTGTAAAAACTCATTCTTTTTTTTTTATTATTCTATGCTGACAAGAATTCTAAATCTCTGAGAATTTGGATCTTGAAAATACAAGATAAATTTGTCTTTCTCAGTGCTTATCTTTGAGCAAAGCTGAGCAGGCTGAAAGAATGCTGTATAGAAACTGATTATTTGGTGTGATCGGAAGATTTAAATCCAGGTCTTCCAGAAAGGAATATAAAGGGGATAGGAAGCAGCCAGATAAAAATTGCCTGAATAAAGATGGCAGACAAAATCATTTAAGGATTACCATCATTCATAGATCATCCTGCCCTCAGGACAGAGTCCTAAAGAATTATAACTTGCTACACTTATTTAAAATCATCTGTAGTAAATAACTGATCAACTCCAATGCAAAGCTGTTACCAAAGCTTCTCATCCTTGGTTATTGCTTATTCAAAACATTCTTCCAAGCTGTGTTTACACAACATATGGGGTCACAAGAGTGATTGTAATTTTAGCTCTAAAGACTCTTTGGCTGATAAAATTAATCTGTGTGTTAGAGTATAAAACTTACTGAGGCAAATAGAGCCCATGGATCAGTTTCCAGTGATATGAAGCCAATTGTTTCACTTTTTCTCTTGTATTTTTATTGTCATCCAACTTTGAGAATTAGATTGTAGTAACTTAACATTCTTGCATGTAAAAAAGCCTTTTTTTAAAAAAAATAATTTACATCTCATGCTAATTTTATTTTTTCCCTTTGTCAAAATGAATGGTGTTTAGAGATAAATTTTCCTTGGAAAATGAATGCAAAAGTAAAAACTCTGTACACATTAATAAATAGGACACCAGTGAATAGAAAAATTAGAGGGTTAACAGACATATATGTTTTTACTATCTGCTCTTTAGTATTGGGAGAAAGGCCTTTTTTGTGGAATACGTTAGGTTGACTGATTTCATAAATCAAGGACGACAGAGCTACCTAAGTAAGTGGTCTCTTTTTTTAATACTCCAAACTTACTTGGTCATCTCTATTGAATAAAGCATAAACAAAGGGCTTTAACCAGTGCTGTACATTACAGAGTATGTTAAAGTTTGTGAAAACTATAAGAATCACTGCGATCATGCTGCATATAGAGGAGGAGGAGGAGGAGGGAAGAAGAAGGTGTTTCTTCAGATTAAACACATTTCTTCATATTAAACACATTGAGCTGGTCATTACTGTACTAAATAAAAGCCTTACACAAAGTCATAAGACTGCACAACTCTGCAGAATTCCAATTAACCAGTGAGAAAATATTCAGGGAGAGGGGTTTTTTTTGTTCCGTTTTTGTTCTTCCCCATATTTCCATGTAATTTACAGAATTTGTGAGCTAAGGAAAGGGGCAAGCAACATGTTTGGGATGGTCCATATTTATCTAACAATTTTCTCCTTCTTGCAAAAAAAAAATGTTTCATAAAATTATCTCCTTTTAACTTTACTGATAGTTCTTCAAGGGATATGTATCTATTCTTTTTCTGGCCCTTGGAAGGACACAATAACGAAATTAGAAAAGTTCTACAGAGAAGAGAAAGGGTTGGAGACTACTTGCTTTCTCCTTCAGTTATATAACCCTTGAGCAATTATTCACTAGCCTTTTAAATTAGTGTTGTGGCGAAAATAAAGTATTAGTATATCAAGAGACACCCACCTATTCGGAATTCTGCAAACATGATGTACTTGCTCTTGTAAAATGGCCACTCCAGAGGATTGTTCTTTGACAAAATGATTGCTATTGGGGATATAATTAATTAGAAAGTACTGATCACCAGAATGCTGCCTTCTCTTACCTCACACATATAGGATACTCCCTACTACTTCTGCTTTCTTGTATTTTATCCAGGCAGGTAAGCATTTTCCAAACAAACCATGGTGTTGCAACCACCCATCTAAGTGAGCACCAAAGTTACAGTATTCTTGGAAATAAAGATAATGTTAAAGCTAGTACTTTGCTTTATAACATGACCTGTTCCCAGTTTTTATCTTCTTTTTTTTAACAAATATATATATAAATTCACCTAGGGCAGGAAGCCTTACTTTCTTCGGGAAAAATGTTTGGTGCTATTTTGATGTCTGTAGATGCCAGATTAGGAACTTTCATCCTGGGAAAAGTGATAAAGATTCATCGTAACCTACATAGGTTCCAAAATTATTTGACATTTACATAAATGCATGTATTAATATATGATTACTTGGGACTATATCATGACTCAATTTAAGATCTAATGGTAGAATGGAAGACTGCACAGGTGAGGAGATAAAGGACACGGACACACACACACACACACACACACATATTATTACTGTTTACTCAGATGATCTTTTTATCCAGGCTTTCATTCACAGTCTGAAATTAAGATAAGCACTTCAGAATGAAGAATCTGATCTGAAAATATTTGCTGAAAAGTTTTAGAATTACTGCTGTTGTCCTGGAGTTTTTGAGCATTTTTATCTGATTGAACCATGTGCCTTGATAGATATTTGAATATGATTCAACATTGGACTTCAGCTACTATTCCAGAATAGATTCATCTGCTCCACTAATGTCTACAATTTCCGTGTTTGTCTTTTAGGTTTTAAATGAAGCTGTTGGAGCAATGATGTATCACACTATCACTCTCACCCGGGAGGACCTAGAGAAGTTCAAGGCTTTACGAGTCATTGTTCGGATAGGCAGCGGTTATGACAACATTGACATCAAGGCTGCAGGGGAACTTGGTACGTTTAGATGCCACTCCTGTAGATCCTCTTTCTAAAATGTTGCTTGTTCTTAAATGTAAAGTAAATTATTTAATTGTCTCAGGATTGTAGCACTAGCACTTAGACTTATATACCGCTTCACAATGCTTTACAGCCCTCTTTAAGCGGTTTACAGAGTCAGCATATTGCTCCCAACAATCTGGGCCCTCATTTTACCAACCTCGGAAGGATGGAAGGCTGAGTCAACCTTGAACCAGTGAGGATCGAACTGGCAGTCAGACTTAGCCTGCAATACTGCATTCTAACCACTGCGCCACCACGGTTCTTGAATTTGTATTTATAGACTTGTTTTTCATGGGAGCGGCTTATATACAGTTCTGATGCATGATAAAATATCTTCATGTTATTTGGTTGATTGATTCATAGTAAACATGGGATCTCTGGTAGAGGTAAGATATATATTATAAGTTAAATGAACCTATCTATGGAATCCTCATTTGGAAATAACACTCACCTAGAATGGAGATTGCTGTACAGTTTTCTGCAAGAATACTATACTTTCAGAAGCATTGGGGAAAAGTGATGTCGCCTGTTGTACACATGAATTATCTTCAATAGTTAGGAAGATAGAAACAGATTGTACTATTCTGTGCTTCTGTATCTCCATATCCACAAAACCTCTAATAGACATTGAATTCAATACTAGTGCGTCAAAAAAAGTTTATGAAATGCTAGGAGAAGAAATTAAGATTTGGCTTAAATAATGTTAAACCAGCTTTTTCCAACAGATCATTGTCCAAATAAGCTGCTATTGCAGTCCCTAGAAAATTCCCAGAGAGTCATTTTGGCACATCTAACAGGCATCAGATTGATCAATTAAATGTAGAAAGTAAGCCTGGGTTAGTTCTTGGGCATATATGTTTAACCCTCTTTCTTCAAAACAATATGTGAAGGATAATTTTGTGTCTATTGTTAACAGCACCTTAGTAAGTTTTGTATACTGTATTTAATTTCAACAGTGATTAGAGGAAAGAAGCTAACTTTAACTGTGGTTTATAAATTACTTTATTGAGATTAACCTCAGAGAATAGCCTGAAACAAAAATTTTGCATCTCTTCACGTCTATTCCAGACACATAGACTAGTAGGTACATTCATGGCTTTTTGCAAGTCATCCATAAAATACTAAAATATTACTTAATAATACATGCCAACTGTTTGACTTCATGTAGAGGATGCAGCTCTATGTCTTTGGATCCAGCTACTATTCCTGTTAAAGCTGCTTAAATGGACCCTATGTTTCTTCCAAAATATATTACCATAGTGGTTATTTTATATTAGTTTTATAAATTGTGTAAGTTCTATTGCCTATTATATTAAAAAATTATATATTCTTAAAATTGGATAACATACACATATAGAAATTCTCATGTCTGTAACCTTTAACTGAGTGAAATGGTGAATCATAAGGCAAATTAATTGAACTAAGTTACCTCAAATGGGCTAACCTACAGAATGAGTCCGTGACTCCTTGTGTCATTCTTTCAGTGGTATTCCTTTACCAGATTCCTTAATGCCTTCAGCAGTGGCAGAGCTTCTAATGTACCTGAAAAGTTCTTAAAAATTCAGGAACATATTTAGAGCTGTATTTCTGCCTTGAAGTAGCCCATGTTGAACTGTATAGGAGTTGACAGCGGGAAATGGTTTCTGACATTTTGTGTATTGCATGTTTTATGATAACTTTATGTCATAAAATGTTTTACAAAATTTGCCAAATTTTAATTTCACAGGAGACAGGATTCTGGATTTTGGACACATTCCATAGGTTAGCCCATTTGAGGTACCTTGGTTCAAGTAGTTTGCTCTATGATTCACCACTTTACCCAATTAAAGGTTACAGACATGAGAGGTGTGTGTATGTATCCCACCTTCATTATTTTTACCAATACTTCAAGGTGGCAAATATATCCAACACACTTTTTCCCTCCTATTTTCCCCATCACAATCACTCTGGGAAGTGAGTTGAACTGAGAGAGTGTGACTGGCCCAAAGTCACCCAGTTGGCTATCATGGCTAAGGCAGGACATATAGTTATTGGGGTAACTTTTCTCAGCTTTGATTGCATTCCTACTCTTGCCTTAACGTTCTTCTAGGACTCTAGGATTTGAGGATCTTATTTAAAGACTTCCTTCCATAATACAGTTTCCAGGGATAGTCCTTTCGAAGTGCTGCCTATTATGCAGATGCCATCCTTGTCTATCACAAGCTGCAACTTCCATGATTCTCTAAGATGGCTGTGCTCTCTTGAGATACCTCTTTTTTTTCCCTTTTTTTTTTGCATGGGTTAGCATGCGTGTGTTTGTCTCCATATTATAATAAACTGCCAGAAAGAGTGTTCATAGCTGGATAGAAATGGAAACCAATTTATCTTAGATCTTACTGAGCCCAAAGGCTGCATATCACATGCAGTGGTCTTCATCAAGAGAATGCCCCAAGTAGCTTCCATGTGAAAGTGATTTGGGAATAATTTTGAAGCACCATCAGCATAATGAAGCCTTAATTTTTCATTAGATAACCCCAATATAAGATATTACAAACACATCATCTAGGGCTATTCCCTGTATAAAGGCTTATGCTCAACTCAATATTTCGAAAGTGTTTTAAAGAAGTAATTTATTAAGGGTGAGGCATACAGGCAGTTGTTTCCTTGGTTTCATATTTCTTTGCAGCAAAGTCTCTTATTGCCTGACAAATATAAACAACTAATAATGCTATCCTTAACTAAATTGAAGAATTGTAACATATTGGCCATTTCAGTTTGCTGCTAAATAGTTCTGAGCTATTTGCAAGCAGGGCTGTTAACTGTTTTACCACTAATGAGTTCCATAACATTAGCATATAAAATAAAATTGATCTTTATAGGTTGCCAACTGTGCATGTCTGTCGATAGGGTGTCATTAAAAATATTAATTGATTCAAAGTATTCCATTGTAAATCTTACTAAAGAATCACATATCCTTTGTAGCTGTTTCCTAAACTAGAGTCTTTGTGGTGTCATTTACATAAATATGTTCCAACTTACCTATGACTCCTCATGTTTTTTCCTAGCATCACTTGGTTGTCAGAATATTTTAGGGAATTTTCAAAGAAGTAATTTATCATTTACATTTGAAGATTTCCTGTGAAGACTATTTTCTTTTATTGCCTCAGAAGTCCAAATAATCTGTTGGAATTTTAAATGCCTTAATATATACAAACATATTTTTCTTAATGCTATATCCCTTAAAGACATCCATAAGTCTTTACCCTATAGCATGGCAACATTAAAAAACAGAAAAGCTACCGCTGACATCAAAAGTTCTTGGGCCATCTTCTTCCAAACTAGTGCCCTGTAGATATGTTGGAAGGTAATTTCTCTAGGTAGTATGCAGTTGTAATTCATTATTTCAAAAAAACAACAACTCAAGGCTGTAAGGGACTATTGTAGACATTCAAGGCCTGAGTTGTTCCTCCTCTTCATTCTTACTATTAATAGATGCTAAAAGTTAGTCATGTGCAATGAACCAAGTGGATGAACAAGTTTGGTTCAATCACTTCTCCATATTTTCCTCCAGTTCTCCCCATATGTAGTATGAACAAGATTATATGGGGGGGGGGGAAATAAGTTATCTCAGAAGGAACAAAGTGCCTTAATTCACCAGGCTTTATCTTATAGAAATTTGTTTGTTACCAAAGTGAGTATGTCAGAGTCTGAGAAGAGGGCTAATGGAACTTCGATTAAAATCTCAGCATTACCAAGATGCTAACCTCATCGACGTCCATCAAACCATTTTTTTTTCCTCAATATAATCTGTTTATAACTTTGCATGACTGTTTGAGTGGTACGTGTGTGGTATTTATGCTATTGGAGGAAAAGTGAGATAAAAATGTACTGAAGCAAGGCATTTTATTAATTCCTCTATGCCCGTTATCTAAGATTGTTTTAAGAGACGGAAATCTGTGAATAAGGTTAAGATGAGTTTTGCTTTCAAAGCATGCAAGCAGATGGTGCTGCTACTATCCTGGAGTGACTGGAGAATGGAAAGAAGCTAATTTTGCTGAACTCCTCTCCTTACTCTGGTATCCTGCCGTCAAAAGAATCAGTCCTATGCTGAGTGAACATGGCTACGCTTTATCAAAGCTGCTTATTACTTAACCCTATTACGTTAGATCATTTAGCTTAGCGTTACCTTGTGAAAGCAGGGCATTCCGTGAAGGCAAATCATCTTCTTGCAGATATACAAGGCGAAGAGGAAAATAAGTCTTGGGCAGAAATGTTAGGGTAAAATAAAAAGCATGGATGATTGAGCATGGCATTAAGGTCTAAGAGATTTCACACGTACATACTTTTAAATGCATCTGGTGTCCAGATTGGAAGCCAACTGTATTTCTAAATGAGGCCTGGAGGCTTTCCATAGCATTCACAGATCTCAGGAAGGGATTCTGGTTATAATTTGTTTAAACTGAATGGGATCAGAGGAAGAGCAGTGAGAATATATATATATATATATA
>QLTV01003280.1:404573-432516 GCA_003457575.1 Thermophis baileyi | reverse complement strand
ATATATATATATATATATTGCTACTCAGACAGATAAATTGACAAGTTAGGCAGTGGGGCCAGAGTATGGAGCTACTGCTGACTGGCTGCAGCTCTCTCTTAGGCCTGTCTATAGAAGTAGCATTCACAGTATCTTCTGCCAACCTTAGCCTTCAGACAAGGACTGCAGTTGGTTTGTAAGATGTGTTGCCCTCAATACAAAGAGATGTGCAAGTGAGAATTCCCCACCTTGTGGTACTTTCAGAAAAGTGAATTTCCTTGTTTCTGATCCTGCAGTTATCAGCATTAAAATTTGATGCCACACATTCGTATTGAAGATAATATGTGTATGCTAACTAACAGAAGTAGCCACGGAGTATTTGTGCAAGAGAAGCTACGTTTAATCCAGTTTAGTACTGTTGCAAAGTGTTTTCTTTTCCAGGAAACAGAAAGTTGTTTATTTAGAAGCAAACTCTGGGTTTTATGAGAGTTATCTTCACTAAAAATTGGGTTTCTGCCCTCTACTCCAGGGATTGCTGTTTGCAACATACCTTCTGCAGCAGTTGAAGAAACAGCTGATTCTACCCTTTGCCACATCCTGAATCTGTACAGGCGGAACACTTGGCTCTACCAAGCTCTGAGGGAAGGAACCCGAGTGCAGAGTGTAGAACAAATACGGGAAGTGGCTTCCGGAGCAGCCCGTATTAGAGGCGAAACACTTGGCCTGATTGGATTTGGTATGTTGGAGCTTTCTGGGAGGAAACAAAATTTTGGCTTGCTCAAAATGGATCTCATAGCGACCAAATCTTCCAAGGAGACTCCTACATGGATTCTGCCACCAGATGTGCTGCTCCACCAGTGGTGGGTTGCTACCGGTTTGCCCCGGTTGGGGCGAACCGGTAGCGGCGGCAGCGGGAGGCTCCGCCTACCCGCCCGGACGTCATTACGGACGATCTGCGCATGCGCAGAAGGTTCTGCGCATGCACAGAAGCGCCCCCCGCGCATGCGTTCACAGTTCCGAACCAGTAGCGAAGGTAAGTGAAACCCACTACTGTGCTGCACCATTATTTAAAGAGGAGGATGCTTTGAGCAGAAGCTTAACCTTGAGTGTAAAGGGGAAGGCTTAGTGTGACCTGGGTCAGGGGATCTGCTCCCAAAAACCAGCTCCTTCCCTATATGATAATGGTGAGGGACCAAGGAGTTGTAGTTCAACAGTGTTTGGAAAACTATACAGTTCTTCTCCCCCTGATCTAACACTGTTCACTGAATTCAGCTTTTCCTAACAATGGTTCCTGTTAGCACAAAGTAAACTAGAGGGACCATCTCGTGAGAAGCCTGTTTGTTTCTCATGGTTTCAAAGCTCCCTGTACTTGGAAGGAGGAGGGATAGACACCCGGTCTCTGGAGGAAACAACTTCCAGGCCCCCTCGAGTTGGTCTCCTATTCTTTAATTGTATGCTTGGAGTCTCTCACTATTTGACCATCTATCCCTGTGGTTTATGTGCTTAGAATAAATTAGGTCAGTTAATAGTCATTTGTAGCTTGCTTCTCGAGGGGAGGGAGGTACAGATTTGGGGTTTTTTAGGTTTTTCTTCCTCACATGCATTGAAGTGCACATTTATCCCATAACTGTGTTAATGAGTACTGGCAGTCAAAGATGGGTGTGTCTCTGCCTTTCCATCTGTGCCTAAATATAGTGTGTAAGAAAAGTGAGTTTTTCCTCTAGTCACTCCCGTGGAACTCCTCTTACCTTATTCTGAGACCCATTTTTGCATGCTTGGGCCTGGTTCTCTCTGCCTTTTTCTACATTTAAGAAAAAAACACATCTTGATGTAGAACTTAGTTGAGACCAGCAATGACATTGAATTGGAATGACATTGTGGATAATGACCTGCTGATTGCATTGCAGCTGTCCCTCTTTATCAGAAGAGCCTTATTAAACCTTTGCTTCCAAACCATGACAGTTGTCTTAGTCATGCCCAATTAAATAGCCATTCAGTAAGAGTGCAGAAGGAAGGGGGAAGTGGGGGAGAAAAACCCCTACAGCAAACAAGTTGCTCTTCTAATAAATAAGGCTCAGAGGGGGGTTGTCATTCTACTGTTGTACCAAAGTCATTTGTAATAAGAGTTCCTTAACCTGCTTTCTTGTTGGGGATCAGAATTGAGAAGCCATACAGGGCTTTGAGTGTGGCTGGATGCACAGCATTGTTTTGGTTTGGTGGGGTTTTTTTTAACCTGTTTGGGTGCATCCAGTTCCATTCTGGTTCTTTGGAAGACATTATTACTTGCCTTGAGTTCCCTGGAGCCTCTTGTCTCTTTCCTTTCCCCATCCTCCAATTTGAGAATTCGACATCACCCAGCTGATTATTGCACCATGCTCTCTGTTAAAGCTGGGGCATACTTCTCCATGCACATAGCTAAATTTATTCAAATTAATTGCTTCTGAAGTGCAGTGACAAATATTTAATGGACCTTTTTGAAAAATGCCATAGCTGCCTATATTCTAAAGGCAGATTCTTGTAACGCCCTCGTACACGCTGCATTACACGGTCCATGTTTGACCTTCAACGACGACAGCCGAGACAATTTATCTCTTGGAGATTTAAGTCCTACCAGCAGGAAAGGGAAGGAAAGGAGATGAAAAGTCTTTTTTCTAAGCATGTAAAAATATTGGCACCTCTTTATTGTGGAATAAATTGGCCATTAGAGTTGAAATTCACCCCTCCTTACTATAGTTTAGGAAGAGACTTAAAACTCTTTATCCAGTCCCTTTTAGCCTTTTTAAAGTGTTCAACTTCCACCTTTAATGTTAGGAATATCGTTTTAGAAGATGCCCAAAACTGTGGAATGGGCAAACCTATAAATAAATAAATAATAGGGGAGTTTCCTTGTAGCACGAATGCCTTTGTTATGATAGGAGAATGTATTTGGCAGCCAGTTGTTTCAGTCTATACTTAATGCACTCTTCACAACTAAAAGTACTGCCAAATTGTCAAGTCTGTTATTACAGCTCTCTGATTCACGCGTCTGTGTGTGTGTGTGTGTGTGTGTGTGTGTGTGTGTGTGTGTGTGTGTGTGTGTGTGTGTGGTTTCTTGTTTGTCTTTTTTGGTATAGGTCGCACTGCACAAGCAGTAGCTGTTCGAGCCAAAGCATTTGGATTCAACGTGATCTTTTATGACCCATACCTGCAAGATGGGATTGAAAGGTCCCTGGGGGTTCAGCGCGTCTACACCCTTCAGGATCTGCTGTACCAGAGTGACTGCGTATCATTACACTGTAACCTCAATGAACATAATCATCACCTGATCAATGATTTTACGATTAAGCAGGTAAATCTAAATGGAGGGGAAAGAGAGGATTCTGTTACTTCAGATGGGATCCAGGAATTTGTGTCGTTTGGCCGGACTCCTTTTGGCATTGAGGAGATCCAAGCAGAGGCAGATAAAAATTGTATGCATTTTTATCCCTGGGTGGCTTAGATTTTGTTTGCTTATATGATTTAGAGGCCACTCAATTCCAGATTATGCTGGATGGCTTAGACTTTAAAAAAACAAGAAATAATAGAAAAACAGGTCATGTACTTTGAAAAGATTTTTTTAAAAACGCACAAAAATCTACAGGGGCTCAGCAACAATACTACCCTAAGGTCTAGGAGAATACAGGTAATCTTTAGCTTACAACCATTCATTCAGCAGCTGTTGAAAGTTATGATGATGATGAATGAAGGGACTTTTGACTGTTCCCCAAAGTTACAACCGGTTACCAAGGGCCCTGTAATCGTGGTTGCCATTTGCAATCTTCCTTGCCGGCTTCCCTGGAAATTAACTAGAAAAGCTGGTAAGGAAAGTTGCAAGCTGCTGCTACCTGCCCAGATAACTCCTTTAATCTCTAGGGAGTGGCTGAAAAAGATCCATGTCAAATTCCAAGTAGGATTTTCAGCCCCAGAAAGGAAGAAACGTATCTGCAGCCTCCTCTCAGGGCACAGCCATCTCCTTGAGCTGTCCTGTGCTCCTTACTTACTGTGCTGCCTCTCTTCTTTGGGACTCAAAATCCTCTGTTTTTTCAGCAGGGAAGACCTACTCTCAGGGACCAAAAATCCTGCTTGGTCTCTCTGCTCAGGAGCTGCAGAATTCTCCCTGCAGAATCTAAGCAATATTTTCAGGCCGAGTAGAGCCTTATCCACAGCATCCATGTGCATGCACACACCTACCTTAATGCAGAGCCTAAGCTGGGCCACCCAGGGCCTCCCCCACCCCCTTCTCAAGGCCCCTGCACTCCTTACCTGGGACTCCATCTTGTTTTAACAACCCACAAGATCGCTTAATGCGGTTGGATCTGGAATGCTGGGATTGCAGTCATTGAGCAAAGTGGTCATGTGGCATCTCGCTTAATGACTACTTCACTCAATGACAGATTCTGGTCCCAATTGTGGTCATATGTCCAGGACTACCTGTATCCAGGTTTTGAGATCTCCAGAACATCATCAGGTTGGGAGCCAGACAGGAGTGCCAGAGTAGACATGGCATACTACCTACGTCTTGATATATGCTGGAGCATACACACCCTGTCTGATCTTACTGGATAGGCAGAAACTATTGCACATATGTGGTCCCTCAAATAACCAACCCTTTGGCAACCAGTTGTAGCTCACAGAGCAACAGTGTCTCATGGACATAGTATGGTATGCCCCCGCTGCCACATTCTGGACCATTCATAGGTTCTGAATGATCTTCAAGCACAACCTTAGGCAGAGTACACTACAAAAATCACAAGTTGACTAGGACATGAATGAGTGTCCAAAGAGCTTCCTGATCTAGGAACAGGCTCAGCCAGAACACTAGATGAATCTTTTCAAAGATCTTCTTGGCCATGCTGTCAGTTGCTTTTTAAGCAGGAGCTATGAATCCAAGAAGATTACAAAATTGCTCACTGGTCTTGAATAGGAAAGTGCTACTCCTTCCAAGACTAAAGATGGAAATATCCCAGAGTGAGGAGCCAAATAACCGCTCATTTTTGTCAAGATTGGGTCTGACGTTCCACACATCCAGATCTATAAAGCCTCCAGACTTTGGGACCTGATATCACTTGACTGGATTGGAGTTGGAATATAATTGGGTATCACCACTACGCTGATTGTATCAAACCCTGAACTGGCAGATTACTAATAGCAGATTCATTAGATGTTAAACACAGAAGTGAGGGGGCCAACTCTCAGTTACCTCACAAATGGGAGGCCATAGACATGACCTTCCACTCTTCAACACTGACTGGAGTAGACTACCAAAGAAAGAGATCTACTGTAATATGGTTCTCCACTTCCAATCCCTGCAGTTAGTTCAGAAAGCCAGTGAGAAATCAAACTTGCACAAGGATGGATTCTACACAATGTGCTTCTGTAAACAAGTTGAAAATCTATTCTCACTCTTGAGTAAGAGGAATAAAAATGCATGAAGTTCCTTGACCCAGAGAAAGATTTAAGAATAAAAATGCATCAGTTTTCAAAGAGTAAATTACCAAGTTGTCCAACATTTACTTATAGACACCAGCTCCTTCATTTTATGATCCTGAATGGTTTCAGAACAGATTCTACCATGGGAGTAGATATTAATTCTGTTATAGTAGGGTGAGAAACCTAGAAGAAAATCTTTATAAACTGTGGAATGGTCTTTTCTTTCTTTGTCTATGGAGATTCTTAGTCATCCAGGTTATGGTTGTCCCAAAGCAGGGGTGGGTTCCAACTTACCTCGCTGCCAGTTCGCTCCCTCCTGCGCCGCGTGGGCGCGCCTCATGGGCACGCACGCGCTTCGCGCGCACATGCGCAGTAACAGAAAATTAGGAAACAAAAAACCAAAGCCGAAAAAAAGATGGTGACCGCATGCACAGTGCCGGAAGTCGGCTTCTGCGCATGCTCAGAAGGAAAAAAATAAATAAAAAAAATGCAAAAAAAAATCGAAAAAAATGCAAAAAAAAGATGGCGGCCCCCACAGACTGGCACCAACCGATCCGGTTTGGTGACGTCATCGTGACATCACCAGTGGGCTACTACCAGTTCAGGAGAACCGGGAGGAACCCACCCCTGTCCCAAAGGTGCTTTTTCAAAAGGCAACTGAACTTTCTGGTTTTTCTTTGAAGACGTTTCGCTTCTCATCCAAGAAGCTTCTTCAGCTCTTTTCTTTTCTTCTCGTTTCCTCTCAGATGAGACAGGGAGCTTTTTTGGTAAACACAGCACGGGGTGGTCTGGTGGATGAAAAGGCCTTAACCCAAGCTCTGAAAGAAGGAAGGATACGAGGGGCAGCACTGGATGTCCACGAATCAGAACCATTTAGGTAAGTATTAGATGACCTTGTATTGTAGCTTGCCTGATCTGGGCAACACTTAAGAATTGGGGGCCACAACTTTGCCTTCAGAACTTTGGAACAACTCAGAAGGCCATTTATAAAATGCTTTGATCTCATTAGAAGGTTTAGAGCTGAATTTTTGATTAAATATTTTGTTTCTGAGATGATACTGTACTTCAATGGAGAGGATGGGAACAGTTTATACTGGAGGCCACCTATCCATATACCCACATCAACATTTCCTTTGCAGGGAAAAAAAAGAGCCATCAAATTCTCAGTGCTGGGGCACGGAAACATAACCTCTGGGTTCCCTACCCATGGTTTAAGCCAGAGTTTCTCAACCTTAGCAACTTTAAGATGTGTAAACTCCCCAGCTCCCAGAATTCACTAACCAGCAAGCAAGCAGACTGGCTGGGGAATTCTGGGAGTTGAAGTCCGCATCTTAAAGTTGCTAAAATTGAGAAATCCTGCTGCAAGTAAATTCTGTCCAGGTAATCTTGAAATGCCATATAGACAGAAAATAGCATTGTCCTTAGCAAGATGAGAAGCATGAATTTTCAGAAATAAAACTTCATAAAGATTTTAGAAACCTGCTGAAAAGTTTTAAAGATCAACGGGAGCCTGTTGTTATTGAGCTGCAAAAGCTGGGGCCATAATTGGCTTTGCTAATGGACTGAGTTAGCTGTAAAAGTTGCATTTCCTGTACACCTAATAGTCTCTCCTGAATTCCTCAGGATTTTCTGTGAGGAATCTATTGTAGTCCCTTTCAGCAAAAACAAAAGGTGTTCCTTTCAGCAGAACATTGGTATTATGGCACAAGCTTGCATTTTTAAGTGAAAAGTGACCCTCTCTACTAGAATTGCAGCTCTTTCCAAGCAAGAAAACAAGCAGTCATCAGTGGCAAAGGTCAGTGATTTGTGACTCCCCATCGCTCCAGGAACAAAAGTATCACTTCTGCATGGAATCTGGCCATCTGCTTAGTTAGACTCTGTGAGGTATTGGATTCAGTTCCGGAAAAAATATGGTTATTGAAAGAACCATATTATCCACATGCTATTATTTGCAATAAGATATATGCAGTGCTACCTCAAGGAAGATCCAAGTGTTGCTATAAACCTATGAATTACGGACAACATTTCTACATTGAAAACGTAAAAGGTATTATGGTTAATGGCTTCATATGTTATGTGGATAAATGCATTAAATTGTAGAAAGCTGGAGGAAACCTCCTCCCAATAAAATGTTTTGAAGTTATCCAGAGTTTGATGATATTTCAATAGCCTCACCATGTTGAGGCTCTGTTCCTGTCCTTCTGCGAAGAATAATTCTGATAATCGGTTTCATATTGTAGGGCAAACAACAGAAGCATTGTCTAAAACCATAATAGTATTAGCAATATAAAATCAATCCGACATCAAGAATTCTACAAGTAACTAACACAGAATCCAGTCATAGGGGAAACCATTGCAATGGAGCTAAGAATCACTTAATTGAGTATTAGGCAAATACGGTTGCTGATCAACTAGATATCCCTGATGTCAGCTTTTCAAGTAGCAGACATTTCCATTGATTGATAGATGGACAGCCATATATATTTGTTGAATGAATGAATGAATGGTATTAGGAAGGTGGATTTCAATTCCACTGCCACCTCTACAACATTTAAAGATCTCTTCCTTCCTAATTTCACCAAGCAGACAGCCTCAACAGCCATGGTTGGGAAAAACACTGGTTTTCTGTGTGAGACCATATATGAGTATTGACAAATAATTCAAAATATATTTGTCATGGGCAAGGTAGTAGGCATGGATAGCATTGTAACCAAGACCTGCCACTATTGTACATGCATTGACAGGTATGTGCAGTGAGGCTGGGATGCATCTATCTTGCTTGTTTTGACTCTTCCCATGGACCCCACTATAGCAATAGCACTTAGACTTATATACCGCTTTATAGTGCTTTACAGCCCTCTCTAAGCGGTTCACAGAGTCAGCATATTGCCCCCAACAATCTGGGTCCTCATTTTACCCACCTCGGAAGGATGGAAGGCTGAGTCAACCTTGAGCCGGTGAGATTTGAACCGCTGAACTGCAGCTAGCAGTCAGCTGAAGTAGCCTGCAGTACTGCACTCTAACCACTGCGCCACCTTGGCTCTAGCCAAGAACAAAATAGGGAAAGCAGAATACAAATGTCCTTATTTTCTGTAATGGCTCAGTGGGGAATTCTGGGAGTTGAACATCCAACTCTTAAAGTTGCCAAGACTGGAAAACTTTGGCCCAGATGAAGCCCTGCTTTATATTTTGCTTGTGAAATAAGAATAAATGTCAAATGATTTTTGGAGTCTAGAGGCCATAAATTACTTTGTTGTCCACATACATTACTGAACCAAAAGCTAAATTTCAATTAGAGGTTAATGAACATTAGGTTGTGGGGATCCTTGATGCTCTCTGAGCTTGGTTGTTTTCCTGCAGACGTTTCATTACCCAACTAGGTAATATCATCAATGCTAGAAGGGAGTGGTGTTTGCTCTTTGTTTATATATGGGTGGCTTGAATATAAACTTGTATTTAAACAGAGCAAACCTGATGAAAGACTTTGCAAAAATTGATTATTTTAAATAAATAAGGTATTTACTTCCCCGTTGTAATAAATCCCTTTTTCTCTCACAATCAATGATTATTTTGAAAACTAGCTTTAATACTGGACTTTATGTCCTGTTGAATTCCAAAAGAGCAAATGATAATACAATAATGTACTCCATTGCTACACTGAGGTACTTAAAGACCATTGCCCTCCATAGCTTACTTCCTTGCCCCCTTTCTATTCTAACAGATTTTTCCATACCAGTTAGAAGAAAATTGCAACACTCACTTAGATTTCATGTATCTGGGCAGACATACGAATAAAACACATCTGGCGTCTCTGTCATATCCAATTTGATTGCATCTAACATCTTAATCTGCCCCAAGTCCTAAAAACTTGGATTAGAAATCATTTTCCTTGGGGAATTTGTCAAACCTTGTCGTTTATTATGCTTGGAAAGCATTATAAAATTATTTTTATATCAGCCCATTTTTTGGAGGTAGTGGTTAAACTGGAACGAGACTTCTGGTTTCCATCCATCACCCATTATTGAAGGAAAGCAAAGAAGTAGTGAGATGGGATTCTCTGGTGGGATTTCATTCAGAGCCTTTTTTTTTTTTTTAATCTTGTCTCTAAAATGTTCTTGTAGCTTTGCTCAAGGGCCCCTGAAAGATGCGCCCAATTTAATTTGTACTCCACATACTGCTTGGTACAGTGAACAGGCGTCACTAGAGATGAGAGAAGCGGCTGCAACAGAGATACGCCGAGCAATCACAGGTACCCTAATGTGCTTTGCTCTGGGCGAGGTTCGGTGCCTCCCTGGAGGGCTTCCCTGCGTCTGGGCTGAATACTATATGCAAATGTTTCTGATCCAGAAAACATCCTTGCCTGAATATTTCTGCTGCATTCTTTTGTTTGGGATTAGAAATCGGTCTCTGAGTTTCCAGGACAGCTGAGGGGTATAGGTGACATTTTTAGCCCTGGGAGGGGTGGCTCTGGTTTTGTTTTTTGTTTTAAACCAGGTTTTGGCAGCATGATAGATACCGAACCAAGTCCAAGACTAGAATAAGACTTGATCATCATGTCTATCAGTATAGTAAGAGTATTCTAGCAAGGATGTTATCTCCACTTTCATGGAATGGAGGCTGAATATTTTTGTGGCGGGTGGAAAGGATATCCCATTTTGATCAATCAGAGAGTTAATATTTTGTCAACCACTTTTACACCGTGTATGAATTTGCCATTCCGCCCAGAGTCCTTCGGGAGTTGGGCGGCATACAAATTTTGCTAAAATAAATAAATAAATAAAATAAATTCCCCTATCAATTACTTGGCTAGTAAGGTACATGAGACAGCATCTCTTCAAACAGCTGCTTTTTCCAGTAAAGACTGAGAGCAAGTAGAAACTATGTGCTCCAACGGGGCTTATAAAACAGCAGCAGAGCAAAGGGATGGAGAATTTTAAATTCTAACCCTTTAAAACACTCAGTGTGATTCTTGGCAATTCTATTAAACAAGCAAACACACCATGTTGCATACTGTTTCACCTTCAGGCAACTTCCACTAGCTTCCTTCGTTTTGAACACCATCCCAAATTGGAATGGAGTCGGGAAGAATATTCCCCCAGCCCCCAATTAAAGGATTGTGGAAAAACAGAACGTTTGGTATAGTGTGCTACATAATAGCAGTAAGACTCTTAAAATTCTAATTATTCTGATTCCAGGTCGCATCCCCGAAAGCCTACGGAATTGTGTGAACAAGGAATTCTTTGTCACAACCGCTCCTTGGTCAGTAATAGATCAGCAAGCAATTCATTCAGAGCTCAATGGTGCCACATACAGGTAAGATAAAATAATTTCTTTCTTTCTTTCTTTCTTTCTTTCTTTCTTTCTTTCTCTTTCTCTTTCCCTTTCTTTTTCTTTCTCTTTCTTTTTCTCTTTCTTTCTTTCTTTCTTTCTTTCTTTCTTTCTTTCTTTGCTTATTATTGTAATCTAATCAAGAAGTGGTAGACAGTTCTGAGAGATTATTTTCATTAAAATCTTGCTCTGCGTCCCTATCATCAAAGCATTAAAAGACACAACCTTGGCATTAAAGTGTTTGCCAGGTCCCCAAAGTTCAACAGCCAAAGAAATGTTCTTTTGAAATCCAGGCCATCCTGTGAGATCATGTCATAATGACTTGGGCTAGAAACTATTGTTCATCTCTGTGTTATATTTCATGAAAGGCTTTCCGTGATTTGAATACCAATTTATTCAGTTATAACTTGTTCCACTAGATTATTTAAATAACTTTGAACATGCAGAACTTAAAGGGACCCAAGTGTCTCACCCAAGACATTTATACTTACAAATAGAAACTAGTAATATTTAACTCAAGAGTCTAGAAATGTCAAAGTTATCTGCCATTTGGGTGATTTTTAAAAAAAATTACACCCTTTACAGTTTTGTTTTGTTTTTTGCCTCCTGAAAAAGCACCTTTGGGACAACCATGACCTGGATGACTGAGAATCTATACAGGCTACACCCTATACAATTTTAGAACTGTTTAATTGCTTTAAAAACATAAAATATATTTACTATAACTTGACTTGCTTATACTATCATGCACATTATACTAACCCTGTATGGAACAGTATTCCAGTAGGGTAGAACTTGGGCAGTGGGGTTGAGGGATGAGGGCAACTGTAATCCAACCATTTTGGAATGGCCCTATCTTGCTCACCATTACTCATGTAATCAGATGTAAATGCACCTATTTTGCAAAGATGATAAAATTTTAATAAAAAAAAGACAATTCTTACACGATATATTCATCTTTATGAGCTACCATCCTCTCCACTAGATGTCTTGCTGGTTTGAGATAAGAACATTCAGCTGAAGCAATGCATCAGTTTTCATTTATCAGAGACATCCACTGCTAATCCACATAACTGTTGCTTTGAAATAGTCTTGAAATATAATCTGTAGGCAAAGTTTAGACTAACTAGGGAATAAGGAAGATTTCCATTGATCCTCTGTAGTTTCTTATTCTTCATTGGAATTAATAGGAACAGGCGGGGGGAGTGGGAAGCTTTTGACCGGGAGAAGCCAGTCTGGAAAATACAATAGTATCCTTCAAGTAACAAAAAAGATGTGACAGAGAAGACCAAGGTCTGTCCTTTATTATTTTGCAAGGCACAATATGCAATAACAGATTGAAGTTACATTGTGCAGTTTCTAGTGAAATGTTAGGGGGCAAAAATTTCTAAGCCCAAGAACAGTTCGATATAATAGAATCTTAAGAGGATTTGTTTAAGGAAAGGTTAGACAGTTGTCCGTCCTGGAGGATTTAATTCAGATTCTTCCATGGAATGGCAGTTGAACTTGATGGCCAGAATAGCTTTTTACAACTCTGCGATTCTATTAAATTTCCTTCTTTCTCAAGTAAACTGAGAGCAGAACCTTTTATTAGAGAAAATAAATTATAAAGTCTCAGTCTTTCAAAACTAGCTGTGTATGATTTTATTTTTCAATTATCCCTATAGATCCAGGAACCTACAGTATACTTTAGACATAATAGAAAACCACACAAAAGAATGTGGATGTACACACACACGTGCAGGTGTGTGTGTGTGCACAGATGTTTAATGTTTGAAAATGGGGATTTGGTGTTTTTTTTTTCTAAGAGGTTTAATTCCAATGCAGCTTGGATCCAAACTCAGAAAGTATCCTCTGGTCCACTTTCAGTACAAAAAATTAAAATCTTTGGACATTCCATAAAGATTTATACAAGCCACTTAATAATCTATACTTTGCAAACAAGAATTATGTAATACAGATAGGCTTCCCCTGTGAACCCTCAGTCAGCAAGCATTCTAAATTACGATGATGATAACAAGGAGGATATACTGTATGTCCAATCCATGAAGTTGGATGATCATGAAATCCATGAAGCTGTAGCCATTGCAGCATCCTCATGGTCATATCATGATTTGGGTGCATGGCAAATGGCTTGCAGATAAGACAGTTGCAGTGTAGTTGTAGTTATGTGATTGCCGTGTGAAACCTTCTCTGCCAGCTTCCCACAAGTAAAGTCAGTGGGGGAAGCTAGGAGAAGATTACAAGTCACTGCCAGTCCTGCTGCTTTTTTCCTCACCCCATACTCCAATCACACTCCTGCATCTACTCCATAGCACTTAACCATGTACCTGGTTTGTGCTCCGTAGCACCTGCCCACCCATAGCTGTCACCCATCTGTTTGCCTGGGACTTCCAAGTCTCCCCATGTCATAGTCACGTGAGGTCGTTGATCAATGAACTGTGCGGTCCTGGGGTTATGATAGCACTGAGACTACCACCGCTAAAGTGATCATACAGTCACGTGGCATCACACTTGACCGACCACATTGCTTAGTGATAGAAATTGCAGTCCCAATTGCCATTGTTACCAGAATCCCACAGTTGTTACATAAGGCAATTTCTTGCCAGCTTCCCACAACCAAAATCAATGGGGAAGCCAGCAGGAAGTTGCAAGTCCCAGGTCAGCAGGCAGGTAAATAGCTGCTGCTAGGTTGTGGACGGGGCAAGGGAGTTCAAAGAGATGCAGAGGAGTGGCAAGTGTTGGGGAGGGTGCAAGGAAGTGCACAAGAGGTGCAAGTCATGGAGGCTGCACAAGGGTGTAGTATGGATTGAGGAGGAGGTGCAAGGGGGTGCACAAAAGATGCAGGTTTGAGAGAGTATGAAAGAGTGCACAAGAGGCTGGTGTGGCACAAGCACAAAGAGGCTGAGAGAAGGCATATGGGTAGGGAAGACTAATCCTGCAACTTGCAACTTTCTCTGCCGGCTACCACATTGATTTTCTGGGGAAGCCCTCAGGGAAGGTTGCAAATGCTGATCATGTAAATCGCATGTCACGCAACTAGTCATACGTTCTGGGACTGTCTGAAGTCCAAGGACTGGTTGTAATCACCATTCATTCAGAGCCTTTGAACCATTTGATTACATTGTTATGATCGTTCAAGTCAATCTTGATTCAAGGTGACTGAACCAACAGGTTCATGTAGTTTTCTTGGCAACATTTTTCAGAAGTGGTTTGCCAGCACCATCTTTTAAGATGTTTTTCAACTTCTCTCACCCCAGTTGAGAGATCAAGCTGGCTTTTTTGGCTAAGGAATACTAGGACTTCACTTTCCCTGTTCTCATTCCAGAGCCTTTAACTAATACACCAAACTGGCTTTCTTATTTTGATTATACTGGAAATAAATTTGAAGGAACATAATCCACTAGTATTAATTTTGTTAACAATTATTTGTAACTTTATGAACTTCTGTATAAATTTACACATTCAATCAATTTTAAAATATGCATTTTAGACCATTATTTTTCAATTAATTTCTAAAATAGAGTTAAATAAGCATTGTTTTATTTTTATTTATTTATTTATTTATTTGGTTAATGTGTCACCCATCTCATCTAGATAATTCAAAATTAAGCTAAATTATATTCTTTGAAGTGTTTCCTGAAAGAGAAGTCTATTCACCCATTGCATAAAATCTCACTTTTCATTCTTTTGTTCTTTCTTCCAATAGAAAAATTTGGCCACTGTTTCTGTCCTGTTATCTTTTGAAAAGAGATGCAAAAAACAAGAGGGTTTTGGGATCAAATAAGATTACTTTTCCAACTGCTGGGATATATATTCTGGCTGTTTGCACAGGCTTCTAAAATAACACGAATAAAGAAATAGGATAAAACCATTTTTGTAAGAGCTGTCTTGAAAGGATTGAAATAGATGTTATTACCGAACTTATTAGGAAAATAGTTTTCCTAGGGGATTCCCCAATCCCTTGGCCATTACACCATTGCTTTTTCTATAGAACATGTTTGCATTCATTTTCGTCTAATTAAAAATCCATTTCTTTCTAGATATCCACCAGGAATGATGAGTGTTACTCCAGGTGGAATCCCAGCAGCTATGGAAGGTATCATTCCAGGAGGGATTCCAGTTACCCATAATCTTCCAACTGTGGCACACCCTTCTCAAGCTCCATCTCCCAACCAGCCCTCAAAACATGGGGACAACAGGGAACATCCAAATGAGCAATAGCAGACAATTTAAAGCACTCCAATTTGGGACCAAGAGACGTTGGAAAAGAAAAAGACAAACTGAAAGGAATTTGATACAAAATTTGTAAGGTTCATTTTGGACAGATTGCATCATGATGTTCCAGTGTTAACGACGACAACCACCACAAAAATTAAAAGATAGGAGTCAAGACTTAAGGGAGGGAGGGGGAAACAGAAGAAGTCATTTGCTTACTGAAGCACTGAAAACTAGGATTTGATAACATTACTGATCAGCTTCTGTTATTGTGTATTTAAGTTCTTTCATCTTTACATCAATCACAAGAATAATATATGTATCTTCTATGTCCCTTTGGGGAAAAACAGCTGATTGAAGTATCTATTACTAGAACATATCTAACAGCCCTAACAAAGCTTACATGATAATAGAGAGGACGCCATCCTGTGACTTCAGCCCTTTCCTTACTCAATCACCTGGCTTCTCTTTCTACACCTTGAGGAAAGATGACCCACACATGGGGAGACAGTTTTGCTTGTTACAGTTATCTGTAGCCACTAATTTACTGGAGGGATGCTACTCAAGTTTAATTACAGTTATATAGTTTAGAGAGGGGAAAAGGCCTACGTTAACTTACTGCCTTTTTCGCAGAAATTGATGCTTCTCCTACAAGATACACTTAATAAAGTAGCTGTAAGTTCAATAACACATGTTGATGATGCAAAAAAAGTGTTAAGTCTCACATTTATATTCAAATATATTTTTCTCAGTTTTAAATCCACAGCTATTTTATTGAGTGGAAAAGTCTTGAGCTGGAAAGGATTCAAGAATGTTGCATTTCCTTATGTCTCAGGAAAAAAAAAACACTTTTTATGGTAACTTGTCAGACTGTATGAACAAAACCCACTTTTTTAGACATTGAAGTCTTCTTTTCTTCATGTGGTATTTTATACAAGAACACTTCAAAATGTGTTATTAGATGTGACTGATTTTAACAAATCCTATTAGATTTGTATCAACTAGTTACATGTTATATTCATAGTCTTTTGTGAAACATCACCTTTTTGTTGAAAAAGATGGCTTATTCTGAGCCTTTGTATGGGTACATTCTGTTTCTGTGATAAAAGTTTTAAAAGCTGTCCCAAACAAAACAAAACCAGAACCAATGGCTACCAGAAATATGTTTTGTTTTAGTGTATTACCGTTACTGTATTTGTTTATTGTAAAGGTGGACATATAGCGTTCAGTGCAGTTTTCAATAAAAAGTGACAATTTCTATAATTTCAGTTGGACCAGTACCTCAATGTTCTTGAACCAATTCTAATTGAGAACATTACAGAAACCACAGGAGTAGATTAAAAACTTTCATCCTTCATAGACTATTGAACATCTAGGATAAAACTGGATGGTGACTTTGAATTTCTCAAACGTGCCTCACCCCAGAAGTCAGTATGCCTAGAATCTGAGAATCCTTAGCATTTGGGTGACAAGGAGGTTAGCAATAGCACTTAAGACTTATATACCGCTTCACAGTGCTTTACAGCTTTACCTCTCTTAAGTGGTTTACAGAGTCAGCATATTGCCCCTAACAATCTGGGTCCTCATTGTACTGGAAGGCTGAGTCAACCTTGAGCCTCAGAATCGAACTCCTGGAGTGAGCAGTGAGTTAGCCCTGCAAGTACTGAATTCTAACCACTGCGCCACCACGGCTCTGATGATCCTGATCAAACATCATTTGGAACTCCCAGGACAACATGGAGAAAGTGTTCCTTCTATGCAGTCTTTTCCTCATCGTAGCAGAACATATTGTATAGTGGGAGAAATATAATACAAGATGCTCCAAGAGCAAAGCATTCTAAGCAAAAAGACTGCTCTTGCCCTACACGCAATCTTAGAAGCTCTATTACTGTTAAACTTTATGGAATTAACAGGTGAGGTAAATTACGTTTTATACTGGTCAGCATCAATTTGCTTTCATGCCAAGTGTCCCATAATAATCTTATGGATAATTAACAGCTACTTTGCAACCACTGTCTATCATGCTGCTATCAGTATGAAAAGAAAATTTGTATTTCATATGAGCCACAAACTCACTAAAGGACCATCCTGAAGAACTGTAGTAATGATTGCAATGACTAAAATACTTTGTGTATGTTAAAACTTTTATAATTACTAGTCAATATTCTTCCAAAAGCCTATACTGTGCTATGTTGGAAAGGAGCTTATGTGTGAAAGGAGAAAAGATAAAGTTGCCACCATCTCACACACTGCCCTTTTCTTTCCATAGCAAAAGCTTTGGTCTGGGGCAGGGGTGGCAAACTCGCGGCCCAGATGCATCACGTGCTGGAAACGCCCACCCTGTTTTAGCAAAGGGGGGAAACGTTGAGATGCGTCACATGATTATGTGTCATCGCGAGTTTGACACCCCTGGTCTGGGGCAACATACAAAAGAAAAAGAAAATTGGTCCAGGCAGGAGTCAGTATAAATTCAAAAATCACAAAACTAAATTTACAATCCAGTGTCATAGGACTTCAGTCATGAAAATATACAAATATTTGTGGCCATGAAGATATCTGATACTAAAATTAGCTTGTCAGTGAACTTTTAATGTGATTTGAGAAGGCTTAAAGGGAACGGGGGACACACACAAAATAAACTATGGAAGCAGAAATCGAAAACAAATCATTGGTACAAAACTTATATTTTGTTTTGAATTGATGGAAAAGCACATTACCAGCTTGAACATATTCAAGGGATTCAACTTCATAAATGTGTCAATGATCTAACACTGCAAATATGTGCAACTTACCATAGATACCAGAATAGAGCAACCAGGAGAAGAAACATTAATGAATTACAGAGAACATTTTAGGAAGTCACACAAATGAAGGTGAAGTAATAAAACGTTTACACCGGCAGTGAATTTTTAGAAGCTGCTATTCTTGGAACTTTGTTCTTAAGCCAGGAAGTAGCATTCCAAATAGGCATAATTAGCATTTATGAAAAATACTTGAATAAGCCAATCATATTTGTTGTGGGATGTTCTACCATTAGTAAATGTGCTGAATAGAGACATTAATTTTGTATTACTTCCAGTTACTAATTTGAAGGGGAAACTCCCCACTTAAAATCAGATAGATACTTAGAGACTGTGCTGAAATTTTTATACCAGTTGCCATTGTAAGTTATCTTACTAGGCTAAATCTAAGTTAAATGATAGAGAAGAGGCATGCCGCTAAAAGAATTTATAAAATACTGGTGTAATTAAGAAAGCATAATCCACTGCAATAGAACACAGCTTTGGGGGGGGGGAAATAATTATCATACAAAATGGTGGAGATGGCAAATCATTTTGATGCTAACCATAGAAGTGGTGAGGTGTTGTTTTTTTTCCAAGAGAACAGCAGGCTTTGAAATAAGACATAGAACAAAATATCTGAATAGGATAAACAATTTAGGTATTTAAAGGTTAAAATAAACCACAATTCAAAAAAAAAAAAAAATAGGACAGCAAAATGTTCAGTTTAATTTGGAGCACTGTAGGGAGACTTTACAACTTAAAAAGAAAATCAAACTGAAGCCTGACCTCTAGATTTAAAGCAGGGCTATCATGTCAGAATACCTCAAGTTTGTTTTAAAAAATGTAATCCTTCCCAAAAATTATACATCAGATGACAGGCCTACGTACTATTGCAATTAGTGTTTCAAGGCACAGCTATAATTGAATTAATAACTGCTGCTGTACTGTAAGAGCAACTGGAATTACAATCTATAAAACCACTGACTTCCGCTGAGCCTCATAAGGATGTACTGTGACTATATAATAATATGTATATTGCTGCTTGTATAGCTGTATAACATGAAAATAAAATGTATATTGCTCATTTTTTTTATCCCTACTAGCAGCCAAATGCCTTTATTCAAGAAAATGCCTAAAGCCTTGGTTAAATACGGCTAAACATTTTCTCCTCCTATTAATAGGGCAAAGGAAAATAAAATAAGATTTATATTCAAGGCGGCCATATCTCATTGCAGGAAATTGCAGTTAGAATTGAGAAGTAACTCAGATTTGGAGCACAACTTGCAACATTTCAATTTTCTTCATTCTACTCAAGCATAATCACCTAATTTATTCTATTAGTTCAGGAACACAGGAATTTTATAGGAATGAATGTAGAGCAAGCAGAGGACTAAGGTATTAAACTATACCCCTTTTAACTGTCTTTAGGAAAACTTAAAAATAGGAATATATCAAAGCACAACCTGTTGTAGGAAAAGAAATCCAATGATTCTACTGCTCTGTAAATTTATCACAGGTCAATGTGATTTTCTTTGTGTAAAACATTAATAAGCTTCTATAAGAGTGAAAAAAATGTATTGATATGTTTCAACACAGTACCTTGATAAAATGTCATTGTTTATTTGTCAGTAGAATTATTTTGAGAATTTTTTGTTTAACTTTCAATTGCTTGAAATGTACCATTTTAAAAAGCAATTAATTCAGAATGGCTCCTATGTTTTTACATCCATTTAAAAAAGGTAGTTTCTGTTCAGATTCTTAAACCAGGAATTCCATCTTATAACAGGTTCCATGTCATCATTTCCACCATCATTGGTCTTTAAAAAGTGCTTATCAGGATCTACATTTTGCATACAAAACTATTCAACCTTTAGTGTTCTTACAATGAGGTTTTGGGTAGGGCTAGATCCATTCAATACAGCATAGCTAAGGTAATCAAGTATAATAAAAAGATTTTTTTTTTACTGGAGAATATATTCTGAACTGACAGTTTCAGGAAGCTTACAAGTTCAGATGTGGCCACAATCAGTCAACATGCACAGAATTCTGAAGGTTACATTTTAAGGAAAAATAGTACACAGGACTTCCCAACAAACTTTAGAATGAAGGCTTTTAAGGAAAACAGTCAAAGTGCTTTCTCACTCAATTTTAATGACCAAGGAATGCTCCTCAGTGGAAGCAATTTTAACTTGCATGGGGAAAGGCTTGGTAAAATATTAATTTCTATAGTACAACTCACAGCAAGACCGGGTTTGGACAAAATGCAGTTCAGTTTTACAAACTCCACACAATTGTTTAGCATAAAGTTCCCTGGAGCAGCATTTTTTTTTTTTTACTATTTTAAGTAGCCTGAAAGGGGGGGAAAACTATTCCAAAGTTGTGATACAAAGTAGTAATGGATACTAGAGAAGTCTTTACAGAAAACAGTTCACTTAAGATTTATCATCCCTTCCATATGTTTTCCCTTTAAAATTTCATTTTATTATACTGTAATGGGCACTATTAAATTTAACAGAACAATACATTTTTAACACGTATGAGTTACTCTGGTTATATGGCATCAACAAAAAAAAAAAAAGAAAGAAAAAAAAGCCACATGATCTGATGATCTGATCTGGGCATTAGCAAGATTTCATATAAAATGTTATTTCAAGGAAACATGTCAGAATGCTTAAAAAGAGATGCAAAATAATCAAATTTTACTGTAAGTCTCAAAAGGAACAGATATTAATCAACAATGTGCTTTTAAGTGCCCTTATTCAAAAAGAATTTCCTTCAATAATTGTAAGATGCTGGTTACACTTTTTTCCTATTACTCAACCTTCTTACACAACCATATGTGGTATAATTAAGGGCAGATGTACAACCGGAAAAATGCTTTCTGTCTTGGTAATAAAATCAGGGCTTTGCTTTCTTTTTCTTGTTTACAAATGAGTCCAACAACATACTTCCTTCTTGCATCAGATGAGTCTCTGAATTCTTCCCATGCCCACTCAAAATCCTACGCAGGATGTTCCCTGCTACAATTGGGGCACCATGCAACAATTTGCTAGACTGCTCCAAGAGCTGGGGTTGTCACCATACACTATATGCAGCTGGTATCTCTCTTTTTTTCCCCATTCATTCATCATCATCGTCTTCATCTTCCTCTCCATCTGAAAGGGATGTACAGGGGCGGATTTGTCTATAGCGGTCCAGCCATTTCTCTACCATCTGCGTTACCAGAGGATGGTTACGCCGGCGAGAGCTTTTCTGCATAGCAACCAGGACTCCACCTTCTGTCACGCAACAGTCCAGCCATTCCCTAAGCAGCTTCTCTTGCTGTTCCTCATTACCAATCTTCGGAGAGAAAAATACAGACAACATGGTCAGTTTAGAATACTGCCAACTAAAAGAGACAAGTGTTGTGTAACACTTGCTGTGGCTGATTCAAAAATCTACTAGCCAATTCCTAACTGTAGGATTAATTATCTACCATCAAGTCGTTTTCAACTTCTAGTAGCCACATAGATTTCCTCCATGAAGATCTATTGTCTAATCCCAACTTTAAAAAAAAATAATTCTGTAAACTAGGGTTGAAGAAATCTAATGTAAGCTAAGGTTGAAGAAATCTAACAGTTCTGTTTCACAGGCCCAGTTATGAAAGACAATTTATCTGTGATCATGCACCAGATATGCATCAAATAAAAATCCACATTTTAATTGCTACTTTAAGGTTTCATTCCTAATACAATGGTATGGTTAAATGTTATTAGAAAGTTGGCTTATCTTTTGCAGGCACTGTCATTCTATATTTTTAGTTATAAAATGATTCATTAAGAGGGACCTAAACTATCTGGTTGTTGCTTTTTCCTCAAAACTTTAATTATTATAGCTGCTTTTTAAAAACATCTCTCATTCATAAAGTCCTCAGAATAAAGTAAAATTTGGTGGTCAATATATCTCCCGCATGCTATCTATAATTATGCATATTCTGGGGGCTTTTATTTTTTCTCATCTAATACTTGGGGAACATCTCTGATGTAACCATAATTATGAAGCATTTCTTACCTCTTGAGCAGACAGGAAGTGAATGTGCAGCAGCTTCCTTTCACTGTCAACCAAAGGTAAAAAAGTAATAGTGACATCATCATCAGTGTTCAAGTTAGCACCAGCACCTCGATTGCCATAGCCATCGTTCTCCATGGCAACCAAAGCAGAGAAATGGCCCCTTGTGTAGCCCAGAGCAATCGGGCTCTTCCAACAAAAGCTCTGTTCCCATAACAAAGGCAAATATACACCTATGAAAAAAGGAAGGTCCAAAGGTAAATGAACTTGATGTATTGTTTTTGGTGAAGATTTTTATCTAAAGCATGGCAATGAACATAAGCCTTTAATGTACCTTTCAGTAGAAAGTTGAGTCTTTATCAATTAATGGATGTAAAAAGTTGCAAATATATTTTAATAATCGAGTCTACAGGTAGTCTTCCATTTATGGCCAATTGTTTAACAGCCATTTGACACACCTCCCCAGTTATGATCCATTTTCAGTGTTACAAAGGCCATACACATCCATATCATCGCATAATCGCATTTTGGGCACTTGCTTAATGGCCATTTGCAGCATCCTGCAGTCACGTGACCATGATTTGTGACTTTTTTGTCAGTTTCCAGGGTTAACCAAAATGGATTTGCTTAACAACCATAATAAAAACAGATTATAACTTTGAATCCAGTCAGGTGATGCTTCAACTTAGGACCCTAATTCTGGACTCAATTTCAGTCATAAGCCAAAAAATACCTGTACTATAAATACTATCATGCAATCCCCAAAATAGTTATAGTTATCTCTAAAGGAATTCCCATGGCAACTGAAACAATTCCAACTGAAGTTTTACCCTTTTAAAGTATTAACATGTTACATTTAACATATAGAATAATCTCTATTTTAATTATTTAGTGACAATCTAGTTTCCACAGCTTTTAACACACATGATGGAATCTCCCTTCCAACACTCTCATTTGAGGAACTTTAAAGATATTCAGAACTTCAACCAAACAACTAAAGTAGGAGCATGCCCTGCCATGAGAAAATTTAGAAACTGGAGTACAACAAGTACAGTGCTGCTTAAAAGTTTTGAGTTTTTAACATTTCTGCATAAATACGATCTAAAAATATGATCTCTTCTCCAGACGAGTTCTAAAACTAGATAAAGAGCACTCAATTAAAAGTCCATGTTTCTGTTCAGCCTCTCTATAATTTCACAGAGGCTCAGAATACATCCAAGAGCAGAGACAGTAGCAACATACCAATGTATTTCCTCAAAACAAAACAATTACATTGTTCTAACTGCAGCTTCTATAGCAGTCCTGTTATGTGTCCTCACTTTCCCAGAAATCTAAGAAGATACTTGAGCTTGTCTTGGGATTTTCCGTGTCTTCTCATTTTAAATGCATAAAGTGAAAGAGGATCCTAAAGAGCTGCCATATTAGCATAAAGTGATGTTCATCAGACCCACAGATCTTTCTTTGTTGAATCAGATGCCAATGGTTAGCTCACAAGATGATTATGAGAGCATAAGCTTCTGCTACTGTCTCCTATTTCAATCTCTGATCCTCAAGGTAGCATGTAATTATCAAAACTAGCAGCAGCTGACTGTTTTATCCTTCTAAATTTATCTAAGTCCCATTGTTGTCCCTTCCTTGCACTTATTGGTTTACTAGTAAATGTCAAAATGTGCTGCAGGAAACAAGGTGTTAAAGAAGGGGCAATAATTTAGGTTCTGCTACCAGCAAAGGTTATAATTCTCAGGCAATGTTTGTAAGGCATGATAACCCAAATGAAGACTTTGTATCATCTCGAATTGAGTAATTTAAGTGAAATCGTAAAAGAAAGGTAAGTGCAAACGAAATGTGACATAGATGTGGCCAAGAATTCACAGACTATTTTCAATATTCAGCAGACATACAATATTTTTATTATTTAGTAGGCTTTAATTTTAAGATGCAGATAACCATAGGCAATTAATTTATACAAGACCTGTTTCAATTCTTGATTTCAGTTAATTCTCTTAATCTCAGCTCGGAAAAACTCCTACACTCCAGTCCTTTTTCTAAATGGATGGTTTCTGGCTGGTTATATCCATGTATATTATGTAGTCATTTTGTGTGAATACCAGGACATCCAGGGAGTTCTTTTTTAATGTCCACTCATTCAGTGACCATTCAAAGTTACAACAGCACTGAAAGAGAAGGACTTTTGATGGGTTCTTGCAGTGGCAGTCATTGTAGTGTCCCCGTGGTCAAACCATGCAGGATTTGCCTAACAAGAGCAACTAAAACTGTTAGAACTGCCATTGTGGTCACGTCATGTTGTGCCTGACAAACACATTGCTTAGTAATGGAATTCCCAATCCTGATTATTGTCAGTAAGCGAAAACTATTGTACTTTCAACATTTTAAATGTATCTGATGACCTAGAATGATTGTCTCATCTTTAAGACTATTCTTCTCAACTTCAAAGTGAAGCTTTTCACAAATTACAACCCATAGTTGTAATTCTTTCTTTAAAAGTTCTAATTATTAAAGTTCTAAAATTCCTGATTATTGATAGTAATTCTTACATTGTGCTTTTCCTATAAAAAGAGTTTAGGATGTTATAAATCTTAAATCTAAACATGATATAGAACGTTCTTTACACTATATTTCCAGGTTACTACATTATTTAAAAGAAGAAGAATGTGTACAACTTCCCTTAGGGACTTGTATTTTATGTCACAAATTCTTTTAAGCTACCAATCACAATAGTCACAAAATAGCACTTAGCACTTAGACTTATATACCGCTTCATAGTGCTTTACAGCCCTCTCTAAGCGGTTTACAGAGTTAGCATATTGCCCCCAACAATCTGGGTCCTCATTTTACCCACCTCGGAAGGATGGAAGGCTGAGTAGACAATTATAGGTGGTAGTATTCTAAAGATAAACTGTAATGCTATAATGAGGTTTCTGATATTAAGTATTATGCTTTCTATATATCATTATGAGAAGCATATACAAATCCCGTGAAAATTCTTGAACTCAGAAATTACCTGTGTTTCTCCAAAAATAAGTGGGTCTTATTTTCTTTTGGGCCCCAAAATAAGCACTGAGGCTTATTTTCGGGGGGTGTCTTATTTTTTTTCCATGTAAGGGAGGCCCACTTCTTCTGCTTGCTCGCAGTGGGGCAGGTGGCCGTGCAGCACGCCAGTGCCGCCGCCGTGAGATAGGGAGGCTAGAGCTGCCCCACACTGGCTTACCTCAGGACCCCTGCAGCCAGGCCACCCATGTCCCGACATCTGCCTCGCCTCGCAGCAGTGGCTCCAGCAGCCCCATCCAGCAGGACCCCTTGTGGCCGCCAGCCCACTTCTTCTGCTTGCTTGCGGCTGCAACAAAGCAGGAGGCTGAGCAACGCGCTGATGCCGCAGCCATGAGGCGAGGTGGGAGGGTGGAGCTGCCCCACGCACCCTGCACTGGCTTACGCAGCCAGGCCATCCACACCCCAAGACCTGCCTTGCGGTTGCAGCACCAACACACCACTCAGCCCCTGCTCTGTTGTGGCCACGAGCAAGCAGAAGTGGGCCGGCGGCCATGTGGGCTCCTGCTGCACATGGTTGCTGGTGCTGCTGCCGCGAGGCAGGTGTCGGGCGTGGATGGTCTGGCTGCGGGGGCCCTAAGGTAAGCCGGTGTGGGGCGCATGGGGCAGCTCCACCCCCCGCCTCACCTCGTGGCCGCGGCACCGCGAAATGGATGGGTGGCCGGCTGCACAGGCTGTTAAGTAGGGCTTATTTTGGGGGTAGGGCTTAGATTAGGCACACACGTAAAAAACATGCTAGGGCTTTTTTTTCTTTAATAGGGCTTATTTTTGGGGAAACAGGGTATTTATATTTCCGTTAACTTCAAAATACTCCAAAGTATTTCTAAATGCTTCTATTGCACTTAATCAGAATCAATGTAACCTGCCAATGTATTTTAATAGCAATTTTATTAAAATTACAATTACAGCAATAAAAACTAATACAAACTGAAAAAGGAAAAAGTAGAAAAAATAAGAATATAGTTAAGAAAAAGAACAGTTCAAGAAAACTAATAAAAAATACTAGTATTTTAAACATGAGAAATAGAAATTACATTTACTGCTTTAAATTTTTTTAAATTAACAGATTTTCCCAGTATCTTTTCAACATTTTAAATTAAAATATTGTTTGTATTATAAATCATACTTACCTTGAAAACGAGTATATCCTAAAGTTTCTCCCCGGAAACTCTTATAATATTTAACTCCATAAACTATAATTGGTCTTCTAAGAATATGTGCAAGTACAAAAATGTGTGTCTGTTCCAAACTTGCGCCAGGCTGTTTCAAAAACAACATTTAAAAATAAGTTATTATGTGAGATAAAACAATAATATTGACTTTTGATTTTAGTACAGTACAATAATACCACTTACCACAATTTAATTGAATCCAACAGACAAAAATAGAGACCCAAGTTATCTCTGAAATAACAAAGTCTGTTAAATTAAGCTTTATTGATGTTTCTGGTTAAGCTCTTTAAAAATGGGGAATGGAGCTGGTGAGAAGATTGGTGACAGCAGTAGGCCAATGGGATCTGCCCATTGAGACACTGGTGGCACTGGGAAGACTGGAGGCTCCTCCTTCCATGTACAGTGGGATAGGGCAGTTTAGACAGGGATTTCTGGAAGTCCTCCGTCTTTCCTGCTCCCTTGCAGCCAGAGGTCTATTCCTCCTGGCTATGTCCATAACAAGTGAAGGGAGTAGTGGACAAGATGGAGGCTATAACATTGAATCTTGCCATCTTTAATCAACCAGAAGGCCCTATGCATATTTTTACACATATGCAGATGGTAGATGGTAGATAGGTATTTTACAGATGTGCAAAATATATTTCGGATTTAACATTTAACAGTAATTTCAGGACATCCTTCCTGCTGAATGGTCTGCTAAATTGAGGTTTTACTGTAACTGAAATGTTTCTAAGAAATCAACTTTTTAAATGCTGATTACCAAAATATTTTAACTGTATTCTTAAAGCATAAATATAATCTGGTAAATCATTTAATGAGGCATAAATTACATGAGAAAAACCAAGGCCTAGTGAAGCCATTAGTTTGTCTTAGTAATGTTATCCAGTTTTAATTACATATATGCCTCCTATAAGGCTTCCAATTATAGTAGCCTAGTGAAGACAGGCATAGTTACAAAAGAAAAGAGAATAAGGGAACATATACAAAAGGATAACAGTTTTTTTTCTTAAGTCAATAGACTACATGCAAAATTACTGCATATTACCTGATACAGTGACTAGAGGAGCAATTTTAATGTTATGGTGAAATTTGATTTAGCACACTTTAAAACCTTAAAGTATTACTGTCAGATATTACAGTGAAGCAATGTGAATTCTTATCATCAAACATTTATTCATGTTACATTTTGTAGGCTTACTCTCAGTGTACAAACTTATATTTAATTACAGTTAAGCATATGGTGCTCAGTGTTAGCTTCCGAGTTATGCACATTGTTCATTAAAAAATGGAAATTTTTGTTGTCAGTCTAAATATTCCGGCTTTGGGAGAATATATTCTAATCATAGTAATAATTGTTACATCATCATTAATGCCTGGATATAGACAAACTGTAAATATTACAAGGTGCCATACATCATCCAAGTCATCAGTGACAAATCAAACCATCCATTAAGGTAAAACCTGTGGCATTCCATCTCTCTATATAAAAGTAGTCCTTGATCTATGAACATATGATATGTTCAGTGACTATTCAAAGTTATGACAGTGATAAATGAATGGTGGTTACATGTCCTTGGAGTTCCAGCCATCCCAGCACTTCAGCCATCACATGATTGTGGCAAGTGCGATGGAAACCAGTTTGCACTTACGACCAGTTGAAGCCTCTATGATCACGAGATCATCATTTGCAACCTTCCCTGCTGGCTTCCCCAAAAGCTAATGAGGAAGGGGCCAGGAAAGATCACAAGTCACTGGGGTAAGTCTCCTAGAGTGATGGAATGTGTCTATGAAAGGGGAGGTAGTGTGATGGACTACTGTGAAGTGGCACTTTCCCAGAAAGGAATGGGCACATTCGGGGGGGGGGGGGGGGTGAGAAAACCCCCCCCAGAGAGGAAACAAGGA
>QLTV01003280.1:327929-389422 GCA_003457575.1 Thermophis baileyi | reverse complement strand
ATTTGTTGCCATAATTGGGTATGTCTAGTTTGATGAAAAGAAGGACTAGGGGTGACATGATAACAGTGTTCCAATATCTCAGGGGCTGCCACAAAGAAGAGGGAGTCAAGCTATTCTCCAAAGCACCTGAGGGTAGGACAAGAAGCAATGGGTGGAAACTAATCAAGGAGAGAAGCAACTTAGAACTAAGGAGAAATTTCCTGACGGTTAGAACAATTAATCAGTGGAACAACTTGCCTCCAGAAGTTGTGGGTGCTCCAACACTGGAAGTTTTTAAGAAGATGTTGGATAACCATTTGTCTGAAGTGGTGTAGGGTTTCCTGCCTAAGCAAGGTCCCTTTCAACTCTTTTATTCTGTTATACAATATACCAAAAATATGTACAGTTAAACAAATTAGAAATTTAAAAAGGGGAGCTTGGTAAGAATGAAGAGAAAAAGGTTGTGAATGAGGGGGGAAAGCATACAGAAGAATGATTGATGAATGAGGATGAGAGGTATTATATAATGTGAATAGATAGAAAACGGTACAGGTAGTCAATTGTATGACCACAATTGAGCCCAAAATTTTTGTTGCTAAGTGAAATATTTGTTAAGTGAATTTTGTCCCATTTTATGACTTTTCTTGCCACTGTTGTTAAGTGAATCATTGCGGTTGTTAAGTTAATAACAGTTAAGTGAAACTGGCTTCCCCGTTGACTTTGCTTGTCAAAAGGTCACAAAAGGTGATTACATGACCCCAAGACACTGCAACCATCATAAATATGAGTCAGTTGCCAAGTGTCTGAATTTTGATCATGTGATCATGGGAATGCGGCAATGGTTGTAAGTGTGAAGAACGGTCATAAGTTCCTTTTTGAAGTGCCGTTGTAACCAGGGTGGATAAAAATCAATGATTTTTTTTTAAAAAAAATTTAAAAATGGATTTTTTAAATTTAAATTGGATTTTTTTTTTTCAAATTTATTTTAATAAAATGCTTTTGGAATAAAAATCTATCTAAAGATAGTTTTCTATTTAAGATACATTAATAATTTAGTTTATTCAGCATGAAATGGAGCTTAGTTATGTATCATGAGGCTGTATATTCTGCAATATTTACATTTTTGGTAAACTCATTCAATGAATCCAAGGTCTGCAAGCTGAGATAACATGCACACCATTGATGCATTCACACAATTTCACAGCAGAAATGACAGTTGCTCTTTAAAAATTATGATTTAAATCGAGTTCATTTAAATCAAGCCTTTTTACTAGTGATTTAAATCGTGATTTAAATCACGATTTAAATCGACTTGATTTAAATCAAATCCATCCTGGCTGTAACTTTGAACGGTTACTAAATGAACTGTTATAAATTGAGGACTACCTGTAGTTGAAAGAATACAGTCAAAGAGAATACCGAAATAGTTAAAATTTAAATAGTAATAAGTCACACAGATTTTCTTCAATCATCCAGCTCTGAAAAGGCAAAAAAGACAGCCCTTCAAAGACTGGATAATATTGAATACCAAATTGAAGCTATCACCCTATCCAGGAACAGAAAAGTCCTGATTGCAAAAGGAGTATGGCAATTTGCAGGCTATTTATACATTTTAACCTTCCCAAGGTTATGGAAGATGTTTTTTTTAAATTAGGCACAAGGTACTACAATCCGCTCTATTACAGGGAAGATTTACCCAATCCCCACTAATGGAAGGAAACTGCCCACCTGTCCAAAATATGTTTCCTGCATTTTTTACATGCTACTCTCTTTTGTGACATATTCCAGAAAAGATAGTAATATATTACACTCATTTTGTTCTTTTAGACTCCCACTGTGGTAATGTCAAATTTTGTGTTGCTATACTGAAAATGCAGCAACAAATGGTTCAAATGTGATAAATCTGCCACTTGGGACTTAGACTACTAATTCTATTTTATTAATTTTAGATTTTGGATTAATTTGCTTTGTTTTAAGATAGGAATAATAAAATTATCTTTGTAGCAGTCAGTTTCTGCTCACAGCTTACAACCTAAACACCACAACAGTTGTAATAATAAAGGGGGAATAAACAAACAAAAACAAATGAAAAGGTAGTGACAAAAGAGAATACACATATAAGTCACATGTGCTTACAGTTATCATTATTAATCACTGAGCAAAATAAACATTTTTTCAGGATGTTATTTGCATATCCAAACTACATCTACTTTATTATATAAATCATATAGTACACCACTAGTTCCCTATTCCACTATCGCATCAATTTCAGTCCCAACTGAAATTTCTTTGAAAAAAAATCTATCCCTGCACTTATTACACAATCACAAAAATCCTTTCTCAAACAGCAGTAGTCCTTACAACAGGTAGTTCTTACAATCACAATTGGGACCAGAGTTTCCATCATGAGTCATTGTGGTTGGACTCTATGTTACAATAATTTTTACAGCAGTCATTAAGTGAATCACTGCAATTGTTAAGCAAATCACATGGTCATTAACCAAATCCTGTTTCCCTAATGGGTATTTGGTCACAAATCACGGTCACAATTATGACCAAGGTGGCACAGTGGTTAGAGTGCAGTACTGCAGGCTACTTCAGCTGACTGCTAGCTGCAGTTCGGCGGTTCAAATCTCACCGGCTCAAGGTTGACTCAGCCTTCCATCCTTCCGAGGTGGGTAAAATGAGGACCCAGATTGTTGGGGGCAATATGCTGACTCTGTGAACCGCTTAGAGAGGGCTGTAAAGCACTGTGAAGCGGTATACAAGTCTAAGTGCTAAGTCTAAGTGCTATGGGCCCTTGCACATGGTTTTAAATGCAAGTGTTGACAAGGTTCCAAATTGCAATCAAATGACCGCAGTGTGATACAATGATCATAAGCGCAATTCAGGTCAAAAGTTACTTTTTCCAAAGCCATTGTTAAGTTTGAACAGTTGTTAAATGAACAGTTATAAGTCAAAGACTATCTGTATTCATCAGCCAATAACAAACCACAGATATTTCAGATATTTTCTCAACAAGTACCAGAATCTGAAACAGAATTGTAACACTTCCATAAAATATTTACTAATAATTCTAATCAAATATTAAAATACCACCAAACAAATCTAAAAATTTATCTAAGCTTAATTCTGTTATGAACCGGTATGAGTTAACCTTGTTTGGTATCTCCACATGAAAAAAAATGCTTCATGAAAGTTTTACAACACCCACAGAAGAAAATTAGAAGTTGATACTTTTATACACTCTTTAAACCAGTTAAAAGTATAAATTAATAGCATCTCGTAATTACCAGCAGGTAACGTAAATGTAACAAGGTCAGTTAGGAAATAGCAAGCAAAATCTCCTTTCCGTTGATGAAGAGATGCAGCAATTTCACGCCGGATTTGTTCAGTGAGCTCCGGACACACCATAGCAGGAATGCACTTAGCTGCATGCTGGGACACCTGTAAGATGACATTTAGTTACTTTCTTTGCTTTGAAAGATAAATGTATTACAGGTACAAAAATATACATCATGAGATTTCTATTTCTACAGACACTTTTCAATCAACTCAGATACAAGAACGAATTAACAAGATTCATTATTTGAAGTGCTGAGGTAGGAACAATTAAGAGACAATCTCACCTACTCCCCCCCACCCCACACTTCCTGTTCCCTCCCTCCTCATCTTTTAACGATAATTTTATTTCAGTTGTGATTTCCATTTTTATTGCTTTAGAAATATTTATCTTTTCGGATTTTAATGTTTTAGTGCTATAAGTCTCCCAGAGTTGTTTCAATGCTAGGGGAGGGAATTTGCACTTCCCTAGAGTGCATGAGAGTTCCCATTCTACTCCATGTAGAAGAAAATTAGTCACGAAGGATCAGCACTTTTTCTGATTCAGAAAATTAACTATATTACAAATTAAATGAAAAATTGTGCCAAAGATCTTACCTGAATGATCAGATTTAGACAAATCAAAGGAAACTGTGTTGTTAGTCTAATTTTTTAAGCAGCTCACTCTGAAGTTTTAACTATTACTGGCACCCAGATTCATTTAGTCTGGTGAGCGAACTAATGAGCAGTCATGAAAACTCACCTCTGTAAGCAGAACTGCTAACATATCTTGTCTCTGAAAACGTATTGCAAGGTGAACTAGCGTGTATCCCACATCAAAAGCAGAAGGCCGATTTAACAAGCGTACTTCATCTGCAGTAAGTTGCCGTGCAATATCTCCTCCTGATGATTTATAAGCTTCAATAGCAGCTAGATCACCTTCTACAACCCCTGGAGACATGGAAATTGTATCAGAATTTTTATTTTTAAAATTTCTAATTAAAATTTTACTTTCAGATTCTTGGAATCCTGTTTAGGGAAATAAATGTAGTTGCGATTAAATAAAAGCTTCTCTGATAACAACATAACATGCACACAGTGCTGCAATAAGATTTTTTCCCTACATTGTCTCTGAAAGTGTAGGTCATTCGATGATACCTCTCTATGAAACAGAATGCAAACTGCCTCTTTGAAATTTGTGTATGTGTCTTTCAATTTCATTCAGACGTAATAGTTTAAGAATAAATCAGCTTATACATAGTACATGACCACTGTGAAAAGAACTTAAACGTTATATATTAAAAATGTTTTTAATAACAAATCTGCCTGTACTAACAATATGTTAACTAAGAAAGTCTTTGAAATGGACTTTAGAAGCACTCTGCTGAATTATCTCACCCTCATACTTATTTAAATGAGTTAATATGAAATCCTGTATCAACTTGCCTAGGGAGATTGCACAACAGCCTGCATGTAGCTTGAATATGGTTAAGTTGAGCATGATGCCATATTATTTACTGAATTCTTGTCAATCATGGCGTACAACCTGTTGAGATTTTTTTTTTATCCCATTCGTATTCCAAAATAAAACCCACATTGTCCTCCATTTCACCCTCTCAACATTTTGATGGACTCATATTGGAATGAAAACATGTGACGGGTCCAAGATTACATACTGAATTTAATGATTAAATGGCGATGGAACTTCAAAGTCCTAATCTTGTCAGAAACAACTAGATCACAATAAGAAAATTCCCACTTTCCCGAATTCTCCTCTGCAGAAATAAAGAAAGATTTAGCAAGACACACGATAGCTAAATATCAGGGATTTGGATTGCTGAGCATGAGGTTAGACTTAAAAGCTGAAATGTTCCCTTCTAACTCAATGATTCCAAGATACAGATCATATGTCTTAGTACTACATATCGACTGTATAAAAATATGCCATTTCAAAATAGGAGTTTAGAAAAACAACCATCCTGTATTACAAGAAGCCAACGGATAGAAAAGTGATGCTTTACCTGGGAAAAGATATCAACTTGTCATATCTTTGACTCACAAAGGATGCATCCAGTTGGTGCTCCATAAAAACAAAATATCAAGACTGAGGAAAAACTAAGAAAAAAATGCTATTTAAGCAATGACATGAATGGAAGATACTTTTTGAGAAGTGCTAAGTTACATACCAGTCATGAATAAGACAATAAATGAGTGGATTTTATTATTCATTTTAATATAATCCCCAAGAGTATAGTAAATTGCTTAAAGAAAAAAATAGATTTAATCTTTATTTAGGTGTTTTTTTTTAAGTCTTGTTAAAAAATGTTTTTAATGGGAATAAACTTCAAGAAACCAAAAATTCTGGCTCAAGGGAAATGAGAATTTTCTCTTCCCAAGGAACAAAGTAACTGCTGGAGATAAGTTCCACTCTAGGGTCATAGTAAGCTGAAAGAGGAAAAAAAAGTAAGTTGAACTAAATGCCACAGTATGGACAACATGAGAGACAAAAAGAGATGAGCAAATTATTTATGAAAGCAAAATACCTTTACGGAAGCAGAAGATAATATAGAATGTTATCTTCTCTATAGAATGAGCAAAAATATATAATAGAATGTTGAAGAAGCTGACTATTCAAAAAAATTTTGCAAACGGATAATTATGCTTTACCTTAGAAAGTACTGTAGAGAGTTTAAGAGTTGGATTTGCAGATTTTGAAAAACTGATACTAATCTTTATTTAAGTATCTTTCCCCATAGGTTCTCAACAAAAAAGCTACAGATACTACATTCAGCACTAAGAACCTAAACAAAATATAATTAATTAAAGATAGTTAATAGCTTCACAGCATGGCAAGAAGGGAGAGAACAATCATAAGAACAGAGCACTCAGACAGAAGGCTTACACGTATCTTAACTTATTCAGAAAACGACAGAAATACTTCAGTTAGGCCCCTGAAAGAACACGGAAATAAAACTGAAGTAGAAAATTATACAGGTAGCTGTTTTGCATCAGGTTAGTAGTATTATTTCTAAAAAGTTATGGAAAGCACATATGTTATCCATATCAAGAGCATGTATACATTTTAGGCTGTCTTAAAGGCTCTCTTTTAATTGCTTAAAACAATTAAAATTGTGTTTTAAAATTGTCTATTTGATAGAGTATGAACCCAACAGAAGACTTCTTTATTTGCTAGTGATGTGTAACAAAGTTCTTTGCCAATGGATTATCAACGTATCCCCAAGTTATTTACTTATAGACATCCACAGTGAAAATTTTGGTGGCAAATGCCCCTATTATTTTCACTATCCTGCAGTTGGCCGAGTCCATATACTTAAAGAAAACCCTATTCCAGTGATGGTGAACCTTTTTTTGCTCGGGTGCCAAAAGGGCGGGCGCGCGCGTACCCACACCCGTAATGCAATGCCTTCCCCCCGTGCATGCGCGCACAACCCCCCCCCCCACGCTGCCCCACACACACATGCGTGCAGACCTCACTGAAGCCTCTGGACTTCAGGTAGGCCCGTTGGGTCCGTTTTTCGCCATCCACAGGCTCCGGAGACTTTCCTGAAGCCTGGGAAGGGCAAAAACGGCCTCCCCCCGCCCTCCGGAAGGCCGAAAATCAGCTGGCCAGCACGCACGTGTGCGCTGGAGCTGACATAGGGCAACGCCTCATGTGCCCTCAGATATGGCTCCGCGTGCCACCTGTGGCACGCGTACCATAGGTTTGCCATCACGGCCCTATTCAGTTTCCCAAGCTCAAGAGAAGCTCAAATTGTAGCACCAGATGCTGCTCTGCTCACCATAATAAAATTTACCCAACTGATGTCCAGATAAAAATGATATGAGCAATTCCACTTGCAAAGAACTTGCAAATTCATCCAAAGGTTGGAAGACATTTGGCCCCATTTATCATTCCCTAAAAAGGTTCAAGTCACTCTGAACAGGACTACCAGGTAGAAATCCACAAGTTCAATAAAAGTGGAGAAAAGCTTTGTTTTTCTTCTTGTTACCATATAGGCTTGATCACAAGCCCAATGTTCAGCTATTTAATTTTGCACATAAGTGTATAATTGCTAGATTGCAGAAAAATGAAACAAATTTCAATGTAGCATTTCCTTGTAAAACATATATAAAGTTGTGTAGAGATATACAATCCATTTTTTAAAAACACACTTCTGTTTGGTATAAATGCCAAAAGAAGAAAAGTGATCTTCTAAAGAACAGCAATTTAACATCTTCATTTAGGCTGGAATGCTAACTCAAATATTCATACAATTAATTCACTCTTGAACGACAACTCACTATACAACTGAAACCTAAAAAACATGACAAAGTGGACAACTAAAACACATGTAGCATTTGCTAAAAAAGAAAAGATTTGCTTCAAAAAACATCTGACTCCAAAACTATCAAAATAAAACTCCCTTTACTTATAACCAATTATGGATTATATTCATAGTAAAATGCTGCTGGAAAGAGTGGGAGAAAAAACTGGTACAAAAATGCTGGACAAGGCACCAACCAGAATACGGAAATTTATTCTTACACTAATGAAATAAAGCAAATTAAGTAAGGCACACATTTCTTCTCCTATTTTCTTCCATTTATACACCTACTTCCTTGAACACTAAGGCACTCTCAGAAACTCTGGAAAACCGGTGGCTAAAATCTATTTAACAAATCATTCAAATATCACTTTCAAAATAATCCAATACAAACCTAAATTACATGTTACTCACAGTTACTGGAGTCAAACCTAAACTGAAAAAGACACCTGAAATATGGAAAAATAACAAAGAAATGCTGTTAATCCTTCTTTTCTTCTAACCTTTACCTTTTCCAGCAAAGATTCCTAGCAATTTATCTCCCCTGCTGTTTTAGATTGGATCACTGGATTACATATTATATAATATTTCAGACAATAGGAAACGTCTTGCACAGCATGATAGAGCTTGCACAATCCATGGCCAATTGAACTGAACAAATTTCATTACAGAGATTTAACAGTTCAAAACCTTTATAAGTCTCCTCCTATTTCAGCAATTTGTCTCTACCACTAACTAGAAAAATATTTTTATTAAGCCCATGGAAATCATACTATATGTCTGATTGGCTTATTTCAGTCTTCTGTTGTAGAATATAATTATTTTAGAAATGAACAGAATTGCAATCAATTAACATGCAGCAGATATACATTCTGTCCAATACTAAAAGATGTAAAAAAGCAAGCATACTGAAGAGCTGCATATACTGTATAGTTACACACACAAAGTTAGAAACAGTAAAGATAAAATTGGAAGCAGGGAACAAACCAATTTACTCTACCATGTTTCCATGAAAATAAGACCCAACCGAAAAATACGCCCTAGCATGATTTTTCAGGATGCTCGTAATATAAGCCCTACCCCAAAAATAAGCCCGAGTTAAGATTGTCAGCCAGACGGATGCATTTTAGTACCGTATTTCCCTGAAAATAAGACCTAGCCGGAAAATAATCCCTAATGCATCTTTTGGAACAAAAATTAATATAAGACCCAGTCTTATTTTCAGGGAAACACGGTATCTGCCTCAAATGCTTATTCGGATCATATAATTATTTCTTAGATGAAAGTAAGTAGTACATTTCCATCCTGGAGAGGCAACTCATTATAGGTTTGGTGGTTTGGTTAAAGAAGGGATTATCTAGAATAGAATGCAATTTTACAACGAATGAAGAATACATATTTGTGTTTATGTACACATAAAGGGGAACTAAGCAAAATACTGAACTGTGCACCAGAAATTTGCCTCCAGGGATTTTGGGACAATGTCAGTTTTCTAGATCCATTTGAATCTAGTTTCAGGTTGGTTATAGAACAAAAACTGCTTTGATCATATTGCTGAACAATCTACACCAAAACCTGAATGAAAATATAATGCTCTCTGGGTGATTCATGAGTATCTGATTACGATTAGCCGTATTGTGTTGGGATGGGATCCAGAGGAAATCTTTTATGGAGGCTCCAATCTTTTCTAGAGGTAGGTTCAAAATGAAAATGCTCAGAGAGATGATGGTCATTGGATTATAATTTCTTTTAGAGTTTTGTTTGCTTCCACCTGGCGTCTGGGCTTTACTGATTTCATTACTATAATAATGATTAACTCCATCATGCCTTTCCAACGAAATACAAAGAAACTGTTCAAAGATCATGTTTCATGTTGGAAATTACAGCGTCAACAAACTACAGGCTGTTTCTAAATCTTTTGAGGGCATGAACATAATTGACATTAGTGGTCCAACTAAACTAATTACTGGAGAACCAATCCTGTCACTAGAACAAACATTTTACTTCAGAGATTCTCAACGTCTGGGGTCCAGTGAGCACATCTGAAAAAATGGTCGTTATGGTGGGTATGGCCCATCACAAAACATTTATAAACTCAAAAGCAAAAAGTGCTTGAGTACAGCAACCATTTTCATTTTCTTTTGAGGACTATGGAAATTAGACTAAGACTTGAGGCTAATATTTTGCAAATTAAAAAATAAAATCAGATAGATTAACAGAGCTTTTCAAGCACCAAGAAATATGTTACAAGCACCATTATTCTGAACTACATATTTATTTTCCATTTAAACAATTGTAGCCTACTGTTCAGCCTTCATAAACTTCAGCTGGCCCAAAACGTTGCAACTGAAGTACTGACTGACAACATTTTTAGACACTGAAAACCTGGCTATTCTCCCAGATCTTGGGGGAGGTTGTTTAATGAGTCCTGTAAGAATTTGTTCTGTCCTGTATTATTTTTTCTGGACACAGAGCATCTGTTTCTCTATTATATGAATAAATGTAAATAAACAAAAAGTGATTTGCTATTATTTGTGTTCAATATCCAGTTTCAAATACGACCGTCTTCTGAGTAAGACCACTTACTCTCATACATTATTCTCTCTGGATTTTAAGCTTTTCATCTGACAATTATCAAATGCATATTTAGGGAGATGAAGAGAGAACGTTATCATAATGCCTCCAGGTCTGGAGACTCTTACTACTTCAAAGATGAGGCTAGCACTCTTTCCCTCAAGAAATGATGCTAAAAATTTTATTAATGAAAGCTACTTGTGTTTAAGCAGATTCATTGGCTGAGTTTGGTTCATATTTATTTTTACTGATAAGTTTTAATTGTATTTTAATTGCTTTTTGTCTATTTTATTTGTAATTCTGATTTAATTTTACTTGATGTATTTTATTATCATTAGCCACTTTAAGACTGTTTGAAGAGGAGAAATATAAAGTAAATAATTAAATTGCTGATGTCAGTTCAATTATTTTAACTTCTGGCTTGCAAACTTCATATTATTCTGCACTATATACGACACATCACAACTGAAGATTGTGATGAAGACTGCCTGTTCTCACACTTCATCTCCCAATCTTCAACAAAATATAACTCAGCTAACAACAATAATTTAACCTTTGGTGATTCTTGGTATGTACATTTCTGCCATTTATTAAATATAGCTTTAGGTGGAGATCCTTCCATCTTTGTCACCAGATGATCCCCTTTGTGAATGGCTCCCAGAAGTTACAGACGATCAGAAAGAAGTAAAAATAGCAAACCCAGTTACACCAGAATTCCTAAAATCCAGGCTCGCCTGACCTATGTCTGTGCCAGCCCTTCACTTCACTACCATAAATAACTCTTTCCTGATACTAAAAGAGTGGTTTAATTCGATTATTCTTCTGATTTTACAGAAAAGGGGACAAGGCTGACTCAACAAATTGCTGCCCTGGTTCTTACAGTAATCATAATTAGTAAATTATATGTCTACATTTTGTATTAACATACTTCTTGACTGGATGCTTCCCAAAAATATCTTAGTCCCAGAGCATGCAGGGTTTGGACCTGATTATTCAACAATGGACCAGTACAGAATATTACATCATCTAGCCAAAACATATTATAACTTTCTAAAAGGTGGTCCTTGTGTTGCTTTCATAAATCTAAAAGTGCCCTTTTACTCTACACATGAGAAATTCTGAAGAAATTAGCTACAATATTGACTAATTTTTGTTTTCTTAAATTGGCAAAAATCATTACAATCAGATGCCAATATACAAAGGAAATCTTTTCCTATTATACAGTTTTAGCCCCATTGTTGTATAATCTATATATTAATTATATGGTGAAATACAAAACTTCTGTTTGCTATACCAGAATTTCTCTATCTCTTGCCCATTGCCCTGTTTCTATTCTTCTCTATGTCAAGTGGATGCCTTGACGCCTGTGTAGGTGCCTCAAAGCATCTTACTACTGACATAGGGTACAGACTGAGATCAATTTCTCTTTAAAAAAAATCTTAATATTTTCCAGAAAGGATTTCAAGTCCCCAATTAGCCAAAAGGTTAACAAGTAGATCTATTGAGTCGTCATAACCTTTAAGTGTACAGGCATCCACTTTCAATCATCTACTCACAGGATCAATCAAGTAAAGGATCTTTTTATAAGAGCCCAAACAGCATCTTTTTGCAATTATAAAATATACATTTCACACAGTAACAGCTCTGTACCAGCAACTGTCAATTTATTTAAGGCTAAAGTGCTGGGCTCAATGTTACATGGGGCTTGGTTATGAATTTATAACAAAGTTTTTAGATTAGAGTTTATCCAATCCGCATTTTAAAGATAATAACATGGGTTCTTTATTCCATCTTTAACTCCCTTAACTGACTGGAATTAGGCTGCATCTCCTTAGGAGCCTATTGAAGCTCTGTCACTTCAGATATGAGTTGAAACTAATTTGGGGGGAAATGTCTTTGGTCCACCTCATTTTACTAGATAGGTCTGAATCTTCCCTAAGACGACAAATTCACTAAGACGACAAATATTACTCTGGCTTATTGCAGCTTTTCTTTTCTAGCATTAGCTGGTCTTACCCTATAAAGATATACATTAGACGATCTGGGATCTAGATCTCCCAAAAGATAGAACCAGTGTTTCCCATTTCTATTACAACTCAGTAATCCACACCCACACCCACAAACATGCTCCATTCCCAGATACTTTGTCAACATTTCATGTAGAAGAACCTCACCTTGAAACAAATCAGTGAATTATCTATAAGGGTGAACAATATCAGTATGGCCTATAAAAATCATATTTGTAATATGATCTGGTATAGACGTAGAATCACATACACTGCCAGAATACCATTTATACAATAAATGGAGGAAAGCACTCATAGCACCAATTGTTAGAAATCTTAAATTGCTCTTCTGACAAGGCAGTCATCGTTTTTCTCCTACACAATAAATATTTAGGTATTTAGTGTTTAAAATGCAGCATTGCAGACAAACTCTGCCCACCGCCTGGAATTTGATCCAGATGGGGTTCAAGGTTGACTCAGACTTCCAACCTTCCAAGGTCAGTAAAATGAGGACCCAGATTTTTGCGAGCAATATGCTGATCTTGTAAACTGCCCAGGGAGTGCTGTAAAGCACTATGGGGCGATATATAAATCTAAGTGCTACTGCTATTGGTACTGATCAACTTTTCCATGAAGATTTTTGATACAACTCCTATTTTTCAACAAGGTCACAGCATTTATGGAGGGAAGCTTTGCACCCCTAGTTCTGATTCCAACAAAATTCACATATATAAACTGCTCCTGTATCAATTTAATTCAAAGTAATGCAAAAGTACACTCTATTTACGATGTATTTACTAGATTGAACTTCAGTAGCATGGCACCTTTAGACTTACTGGAGTAACCACACTGGATGGGAATTATTGATATCCGGTATGGGGGTTCTTCCAACAACCAATTATACTTTGGGCAAATGTGGTTTGGGAATAAAGACTAACAGAAGGAGAGTACTGAAGATAGGGAAAACAGCAACAGTGCCAGGAATAATAAAAAGAAGGTAGCAAAAATCAATGGTTAGATCATGGAAAGAATAACATTTACAGTACAGCCCTCAGTGCAGTGGACTCCCTCTCATCTCTGGGGGGCTGGCCAAAAGTGCTGCCTCCCCAGGGGAGATGAACTCTTTCAGCGGGATGTAGAACAGAGGCAAAATCCTGAAGGTTTTGGCTCCTTTCCTGCACTCTGCCAAAGAAGTTTCCTTCTGCGTATGGAAGGGGAGCTGATCTCCTTCAGCAGGCAGCTCTTTCAGCCAACCCCGAGACGAGAGGAAGCTGAAATGCAAGCAGATGAACAGAGAGTGGGCACAGTAAAGATAAGGAGTACAGGGTTTCTCAAGTGGTTGGGGAAGGTCCTGGGATGTCCAGCACAGGTCACTCACAATCTTTGTTCAGGGGCTGAAAAGCCTGCTTGGATTTTGGTAGGGAGGAAATTCAGCTCTTGAGCAGAGAGGCATCACAGTAAGAAAAAGTGCATGAGATGACTCAGGGGTGTGAGGGAAGCCCTGGGAGGGCCAACACAGGCTGCGTGTAAGTGTCTCTCTGCTAAAGAGCTACGATTCCTGCTTGGATTTCAACAGGGAACATTTCAGCTCCTGAGCAGAGCCTCCCAACCCCCAAGGCACTTATCCACTCTCACTCCTTACCTGGGACTCCATCACTTAATGAACTGAATGATCTCTTAATGACCACAATTGAAAGTGCTGGGATTGGGACTGTTAAGCAAAGCAGTCACATGATGTCTCACTTAACAACCACTTTGCTCAAGGATTGAGTTTCCAGTTCCCAATTGTGGTCATAGGTTGAGAATTACCTGTGTGTAAGGAAAAAAGGATTCTGTACTCATTCATACATTCTTACATCCATGATAGATGATGTGCCATCAGAGACATGGCATAATACTACAGGCATTCTTAATCTAAAAAGATTGACTGCATCTATGCTAAACTACTTAAGCAAATACAAAGATTTTACTAGTGTGATCAGCATTTCAAAATAAAGTAGTATGCTTCAAGAGATACATGCCTTATTTTTTTTACCTTAATTTTTGCCTTATGAGAAATATACATGCTTATGAATGCTTATGAAGTAAAACAAATTCTAAAATACATCTTGCCATTTCAAGAACAGGATTTTGGATAGAAAATTAAGAAATGATCATGGAAATACAGTTAAGTTTCATTTTATAATTGCAGTACAACTCTAAATTCTTAACAAAATTTGACTATTCTTTTAGCAGAATTTGTTCATCTTTCTACGGTGTTCAAAATATATGTATAATTATGAATATTTTGATTTTGTATTTCTTTGCAATTATTGTAATCCTAGCTCTATATGAAATTTGGCAATATGCACCTCAGCATGTATAAGTTTTTCCTTTGCAAGTGAAATAAATAACAAAACTTACCAACACAAGCATTGAGAAACAACCAGTCAGTCTTCTTCATTCTGTTTTTTATTTGTTTTAGTTTTTTGAAATCAACTTCAAGTTCTTCTTTGCTGCCAACAGCTCCAGCCACTTCAATTCTCTGAAAGTCCATTTTCACTTCAGATTCTCGTTTAGTGGTGGGAGGTGACCTTCTTTGGCTATTTCCACTACTGCAGCTTCCTCTCCAACGAGTTCTTTCTTGCTCATTTATTATGGAAGAAGCCTGTTCTGTTTCTGCTAGTTCTATTGCTTCAATGTTGTTGGGCCGTGGGTGATCACAGACAACACATTTTCTGGCCTTAGCCCAATTCTCATATGTACAAACAGAACAAGTCCAGTGTTGTGTCCTTATGTTCAATTTATTTCTATCATTATATTCCTCACAAGGATCCACAGAAAAAGAAGCTGGTCTTGTACCAGATCCTGAAGACTGAGGGGATTCTGTGGGGCTCCTGGTCCTACGCTGAGACAAGCACTGAGTACACCTTATTGCACGAGGCCAGTTCAAGTAAGTACACAAGTGACATGACCACTTACTTGCACTTTCAACATTGTAAGATGACTTAACTCTTGGTCTTGCACTAGAATCTGGACATATCAAAGGACTGCTGCCTCCTTCAATACCTGCAGGATCCCAATCTCTACCAACATCACTTGAAGTACTTTTAAATGGATCTTCTGTGATAATAGTTCCACTAGGTCTCTGAGCACGACACATGGTACACTTGATCGCAGATGGCCAGTTTTCATATGTACAATACTCACAAGCCCATTTTATTCCACGATCAGTCATCCTGCACTCTTTGAAGTAAATTGTTTCAGGAAGAAATCTTTAAAAAGAGAGTAAATAGAATAAATTATTTCCCTTTTCTTTTCTTACATTCAATTTTTTAATTAACCATAGTACTTTATAAAATAAAGTAATATGTTGCATGTCAGGAATTTGGTCATTTAAAGTAAAATATATATAAATCAGTCACATTAAGATTTATGACAACCAAGCTCATTTTGTGTGTGTGTGTGTGTGTGTGTGTGCGTGCGTGCACACACACAATTCCCAATAAAATTCAGCTACTACTAGTATTATAGAAGTCCTTCCAAACGTCAAATTACAGACTTATCATACAATTAAAATATATACATCAAACGAATTTGTGTATTTACTTTTCTATAATGGAGTCTATTTCGTCTCCATGCTGTCTCAGATTTTATCCACTTCAGCAGGAACTACCAAGAATGACCATCAGCACTATGAAACAGCTTTTCCTGTAAACAATATGAATTTTTGTTAAAATCTTATTTTTACATATATAAATATATGATACTTGATACACTGGACACATTCTAACTCAGTATGTTTGAATATTAAATTTTGACAAATCCTGTAATAAATTTGTGAATAAAAATACAATGAAATAGCAGCAAATCTGTAAATGCCTATACCACTCGCTGCTGTTTATCTTTGATATAGGCTTATGAAAAGTATTTGGAAAACATAAACAAAGCATAAACAAAGCAGCTCACTTCTAACTGCCAAAGCACTAACATCTTTTACAAGTTGTTTCAGTACTTTTGTTAATTTATATATATAGCCACCCATTTTATATAGAACTCTGCACAGCTACTTTGCTACTTGGCCCATTTGTCACATTATCAGATTCAGATTAATTGAAAAAGCACTTCTATACTACCAAATGCTGCTGGAAAATAAGATGAATTTTCTACCCGGATGTTGTTTTGTCGAGGAATATGCTTTGAAAACTACATGTAATTACATTTAGTGGTGAGATAAAGTTTGTAACCCTTTTTAAAAATACCTATAAATTGTGTGATTAGAGATTCATCAAGGTTAAACAGGTTCTGGTCAACATTCATGGTCATCGTTGAGAAAAGTATATGAAGCTTCAGATTCAGTTATAGTGGCACTTCTTTTAGCAGCGCTGATTTCAACAATATGTTTCCAATGTTCTTGCTTAATCCGATTCATCAGCTTGGAAGTATTTTCACCCATTTTATTTTACAAAAATATCTCAATTTTTTCCATTGTATCTTAATTTCTATGAACTATTTGCTTCAAGTCATGCCTTCATGCCACATCATTTTAATTTGTTTAATATCAAGGCTTGATTATTCAAAAATGCAAGATTTCTTCTCCTTCAGCCAATGCTTGTTGGCTTAGAATTGGTCTTGAGCTGCATGACTCACTTTCATTTAAACTTTAGTCCACTGATGGATATTTTGACATTCTTCTGTAGAATTTGCTGGTACAATCCAGAATCCACTGTTCCGTCAATGCTTGCAAGCCAAACCAGCCCATGCTATAATGGTGTTTGTTTAAGCAGAATCTTTTTACCTGTTTAAAAGAATTAGATGGAGTTCTTGTAGGTCACTGATGTGCAAACTCACAGATAGCGGTCACACACTTTCTCTCACCACTATAATCTTGCTAGCCTTCAAACATACAAGTGAGTTTTCTTCTATATAAATATTAAGCAAAAGAGTCCACTGTAGATTTATAACACATACTAAATTAATCAAGTGCTTCAAAGAATTCTTGGAGAGGGAGGGGAGAATGTAACTCACTAGAAGTTACTAAACTGTTTCAGAAAGGTTTTTTTTTTCTTTTCTCATAAACATTTATTTCTAAAATCTTAGTTTTAATCTCCATATTGACTGCAGTATTTTACTAACCACCTCTCTTTATTAGTTTGAATATTTTAACTTTTTCATATATTGATTAGAATCACAATGAGCTTTTTATTTTGAACCAAAAGGGATAAATATTTACAATAAATACATACTGTCACAACCAACTGTGTATGTTATATATTTACTTAATGGAATTGAGGTAGCATATTTGTTCAATGTTAAGAAGCACTTATCTCAATTAATTGGATTTGGAGCAGAAGAGGTGGCTGTAACTAACTGAATTTGGCTGAAGCCAAAAAAATTAAGTGTGTTCAGACCGGTTTCACTTTAGCTGACTACCAGAAAATCCCAGGGTTGTAATCTAGGGTAAAATTTAAAAAAACAAGAAGAAAGTAATGAAAACCTAATTATTATTATCAAGAAAATTACATGGATATATCCACAAACTCATTAGGAGCTGAATTAAACAAGATTTGTCTTTATGTGTCTTTTAACATGGCAATGGTATGAATACATGGGGATGAAAAATAAAGTACACATAACCCCTAAAAGGGATTTCTTTATTTGATACATTTAATTTCAATCATGAACACAGCTCTAGGCAGCCTACATATCAAGATTAAAAAAAACACAAAAAGATGATCACATTATCATCATACAATAAACAACAAAGAATAAGTAAAGCACAGAAATTAGGTCTAATGAAATTATGTTCCTTTTTTCAAAGTGTAAACTAAACAATCAATTGATACTGCATTTGATTTGTATGTCTGGTATCAAACTTTTATAACATTTACTATGGCCAATCCCATGACATAAATAATGTTTTTTTGTCATCTGCTTTAGCATTACACTTCAATTGACTCATACTCTGGATAAAATTCAGCAGGTTTATTTCAAATTTAATTCAGAATTAAAGACTTACTAACATTAATCATTAATCTGTCACAACAGTTGTAATGCTAACTAGAGTTAAGGCTGAAAAAGGAAGAGAAAGGGGAAATTCACAAAAGATAAAGAAGTGAATCAATCTAGCATGTTTAAGGCTAGTTCTTGATTTGCAGAGTAATAATATTTTATTTATTTTCTTCAAAGATTTACATAGTCACCCCGCATATCAAAATCTATTTGGCTCCAAATCACTTTGTAAAGAGCCAACAATCTTTCTGCTCAAATCTCAATACAATTGAGCTGAACGTGAACTACATTTATCATGGAAAAACAGTCACTGCTATATTGGTATTACATCGTAAATTATTTCTTTCAAACTTTATCAAATCAAGGTTCTAAATAATAGCAAAAATATATTAATTACATGATATCCTAGTATAATAGAACAATGAATGACTTTGAAGATCAATATGCAATATTACACATTCTGAACAGTCTAGAGACTGACTTATAAAACTCTAGAATCTTAACAAGAGGAACAGAGATGTCACGAATGTTGTGTTTGATAAAACATCTGGTAGCAGTAGAATAAAGCCTTTTTTGAAACTATTAACAATTTAAAATATACTTCTGTAGTAGAACAATGAAAGTAAATAATCATCTTTAATGGTTTAAGCTTGAAAATGACAGAGAAAATAAGCCACTCATTTAAAGACTTATGTATGCTGAAATTAAGAACAGATATTCTTATAGAAAACTGTTTGTAAACAAAAGCAGACTTCATACAGTTGACTTAATGTTTAAATGGCTCAATCACTGATGGATTATCCCCTGAGTATCTCCTTCCTCCCAGGTACTCAAACAACAAAAGCAGTGCAGCTTCTCCCCTCCTCCCATCTGAGCAACTTACATTATTATAGCCAAAGTCACACTCAGGACTTGTGAATAAATGACTCCAACAGGGCTCAAATAACATATTATGTTCTAACAGAATTGCACTGAGATATACTGACAGAGTTCACACATCCCATTAAGCATATATGTAGTTCACTTGTTTTTGACCTAAAATGATGTGTGAACACTGCCAATTGTGAAAAAGATAACTAAATACAAAAAATGAACAAATCTGTTAAGATATTTTTTTTAAAAAAATGATTTTCTACACACATTTAGAGAAAAGATGAGTTATATTATTTCTCTCAATGCAATCATGAATTTGCCGATACAGAGAAAGCATGTGATAAAATGAATAGCCTTGAAGTATTACATTTTTTGCAAACATGATATTGAAGATTCTTTGCTGAATACAGTAATAGCAGTATTTATGTGATGAAAGTAAAGTATGTGTACGAATAAACTGAATTCTCGGCAAATGGTTCAACAAGTTTAAGTCAAGCATCTGTGGCATTCCCTTGTTTAATGTATTAACAATGAAATGTACAAGGAATGCTTTTAAATGGATTTAGAACTAGATGAAAAATTATATCCAATGAGCGTACATCAGCATCTCCATATCCAGTAGAAGACAAGTGTCAAATGGAGAACTACAAAGCTCCATTATCTAATAACTTAGATGGCAGATAAAGAAAATATCAAATTTACAAGATCATACAAAAGAGATAATAAATATGTTACAGGACAGAAACAGGATTAAGAGTGCCTTTACAAGCTGAAACAATGGGTAAAAACCAACAAGATGAACACCAACAAAGAGAAATACAAAGCTAAACTTGGATAGGAAAAATCAAAGTCATGGGGGGGGGAGGGTAACCATATTAGGCACTGGTACTTGCAAAAAAAGATTTGGTTTTCTTGGCAGATCACAAATTGAATATCAGCTATAGAATAATGCAATTCCCAAAAAAGTAAATGCAGTCTTAAACTAAATCAGTGTTACAGTCTATTCCTCCCTATTCTGAAGTAAACAGTCTACACCTAGAATACTGTATTCAGTTCTGGACAACCGTTTTAAAAAGGAACAGACAAACTGGATTGTGTCCAAAGTAAGATTAAAAGGGTCCTGGAAATGAATACTTGGGGAATGGTTGGAGATATGGATATATTTAGGCTGGAGAAGAAAAGACAGCTGTGTTCAAGTATCCAAAGGGTTGTCATGTTAAAAGAGAGGGAAGAATTCTTCAGAGTTCTTGTAGAAGAAAGAACAAGAAAATATGTGAAGCTCAAGAGGTTGGATCTTTCAGAAAGACAACAATCAGAAAAATAGCTAAGGATTAAATATGAAATACTTACAGGAAAGAGAAATAAAGGCTTTGGAATGGCCTTTGCAGTCCCCAGACTTAAATATTATTGAAAATTTGCGGAGAGATTTCAAACATTCAATACATGCAAGACCCAAGAATGTTTCTGAGCTTGAAGAATTCTGCAAAGAAGAGTAGGAAAAAATTCCCAAAACATTATTAAAGGTTTAGAAGTTATTATTTCTACCATAGGAGAAGAAAAGTTGTCTAAAGGTCTGTGCTTGCCACATTCATTGTTTTCTTACTTAAATCTGTAAACAGTAAGCATGCATTTACATTAGAAGAAAGAAGTTGCATTTATATATTTGTATTGTGTAAAATTTGTGTCAGTTTCTACCTTAAGGTTTCTATCAAAAACATACAACTTAACTGATTATTTATATGCTATCTGGTGTTAACAACCACATAGATAGACCTTCTCCAGAATAATCTGATCCCCAACCTGGCCTTCAGGTCTTCCACCAGTACACTCGTTCCCACGGTAATCAAGCCTGCCTACCTTGCTGCTAGTCATCCTCTTCTGTACTTTCCTTCCATCTTTCCCAACATTATAGACTTCCCACAGAGCTAAAGCTTTGGAAACTAAAATGGAATTTGAATCTTGATTTGTGTCACAAGTGATTTGTTCTATGATGTGTTTATTTTCTTAGCTATTCATGGAATTCTTAAGTGCCTTCTCCAATTGTTGTTGTTGTTGTTGTTGTTAGTTGCGAAGTCGTGTCTGACCCATTGCGACCCCATGGACAACATTCCTCCAGGCCTTCCTGTACTCTACCATCCCCCGGAGTCCATTTAAGGTCACACCGACTGCTTCAGTGACTCCATCCAGCCACCTCATTCTCTGTCGTTCACTTCTTCTTTTGCCCTCAATCGTTCCCAGCATTAGGGTCTTCTCCAGTGAGTCAATCTAGGCTGTATCAATTCCTGGTCATATTCAGAAGTATTTCCATTCTAGCTTTCAAGGTTGTTGTGTGAATGACCAGCACCATAGTTCAAAAGCCTCAATTCTTTGGTGCTCAGCCTTTCTTATGGTCCAACTTTCACAGCCATACATTGCAACTGGGAAAACCATAGCCTTGACTATATGCACTTTTGTTGGCAGGGTGATGTCTCTGCTTTTTAGTATGCTGTCTAGATTTACCATAGCTTTCCTCCCCAAGAGCAAGGGTCTTTTAATTTCTTGGCTGTAGTCCCCATCTACGGTGATCTTGGAGCCCAGGAAAATAAAATCTGTCACTACCTCCATTTCTTCCCCATCTATTTGCCAGGAATTGAGAGGGCTGGATGCCATGATCTTAGTTTTCTTAATGTTGAGTTTCAAGCCAACTTTTGCACTCTCCTCCTTCACCCGCATCAAGAGGCTCTTTAGTTCCTCTTCACTTTCTGCGCCTTCTCCAATACTAATGTGCAAAAGCATCAATACTCTTTGTATCCTGCTTCTTCAAAATCCAACTTTTGTTTCCATAGAGTGGCACAGAGAAAAATAATTATCTGTAAGATTCTGAGCTTTATAGGTACAGACATGTGAATATATTTTCCAAGGCTTTTACTGCTATTGTACCAAGTTTTTTTAATTATTTTTTAATATTACTGGATTTTTTTTCCTTTTTACTGTTGAGAGTTGATCCTAAAAGGCAGAAGATATTCACTGGTTTAACATCTTCCATATCAGTTCTGGTGGGAATGGGAAAAGGTACATAGGGACCCAAGGCACAGGAAGTGGAGCATGGGGCATGGGGAAGACCTTGGGAGGGCCAGAGCCTCCAATGCCTCCACCAACTAGAAGGCATCCCACGCTCCACTTAATGACCCACATGTTCATTTAATCTTTCATTGGGGAGAGCAGGGATGGCAAGGTTGTTAAGTAACAACTGCTGCAACATGCAACCATAATGGACAGGCTCCATTACAGTCATATTTCAAGAACTACCTGTACACTGGTTTACATTCTGTTTTATTTCTGCATTGGTCAACAAAACAAATACAATATTATAAAGATAATAAATCTGTAATGTTCTCCTTTCAAAACAAGATGAAAACCAGTAGTATTGCAACCAAAATGTCTCACAAAGGTGGAGAATACTTCATTAAATTAATTTTTGGATCAAAAGCAATCAACAAAGTAATTATCTCATCACTAGAAACAGCACACTCAAATTGTAGACTGGTGGTTTTACTGCATGGAATGCTTCTTGAAATTTATAAAACAAATAACCTACACATGAATATGTATCAAACTTTTCTTATTAAACTACCAGTCAAACCTCACATTGTTTATACTTACATTGTAGTTTGAAAAGGCAAAATGGAATTAACTATTTAGTTTTGGCAGCCTTATATAGACCAAAATATAATCCTTTGCACATTTGAGAATAAGCCTATTAAACTCAGTACTAGATGCTTCTAAGCAAGTATGCAACTGTTCAAAAATATGTTGGATGTTTAATAATGTTCTAGGGAACAGATTAAGTTTTAGACTAACTTTATAAATGGAGTTTCTTTTCTTTGTAACAAAATTTGCAAATATGTCTGTAATATATTCTACCACATATTTTAGATATGAGTGGAACAAATTCACAATCACGCCAGTCTACTCTGTCTGAAATATAAAATATTTAACAACAAAGTATCATAAACCAGAATCGAGACACTGGATTGATACTGATAATAAATGGAAATATTTTTATGCAAGTAAGAATTCCATGAAATGAATCAAGATAAAAATGAAGAAAATATTAAGGGAAATAGCATATTCTCTCCTATTAAATTAATTACAGTCATATTAAACAGTACATCAGTATATTATCCTACTTTTCATGTTAAAACTGAAAGATAACACTAGTGATGCAATATTTTTAACTTTTCCATCACTGCAATTTTCATGTAAATTAAAACCACTGCTAAGAAAATAGGTTTCAGGTCTTTTCCACTTAAATCTGTTCCATTTCTTTGTACTCTCAATTTCTAACTTTAATCTTCTGCTTTCCTAAGTAGTACTGTTTATTTTTGCTTCTCTGCCTTCCAAGAGATTTGTGACTTCTGAAGCACATTGGCAACATAGATGACTTACTTTGTGTTTTTTTTTTCCAGAGGGAGCAATCTCCATTACTGCTTTTGTCCCATGAAGCCTTTGCATTATACCAAATAGTAGTCTAGTTTTAACAAACTTATTTATGTATGTACTTCTAAATTTACTAAAAATCTCCTCAAATAAAATTAAAGGAAATACAGATCACACGTTAAGCCTTTCAAAGAAGTCTTTTGAAAGCCATTTCTATGTATAATTCAAAAGGTTACACACATACTGTCCTTGACATTACTATTTTATGATTTGCTGAACATAGCAACTGGTTCTTATGTATTTTATGACTATGTTGCATTTTAACTCATTCATGGCTAAAACTTCTGTTACTTTTGTCCAAGTCCACCAACAATCCTTATTTTTATGTAAACAAATGTAAGCCTATGTTACTAATGATATGTTAATACAATGCACTATTTTACTTTTCATTTTATATGCTAAAATGTCCCATCCAGTACTTGGTTGTTTTTTGGGGTTTCAAGAGAGCATATTTATAATTTATTATGGCATGATTTTTTTTCTTTTTATGAATCTTTTTAAATGGGTATTTTTGTATGTTTATAGGATGTTTTCATTATTTATTTGTAACCCTTTATTATTTTTAGAAATAACTCAAGGCAGCAAACACATCCAACACACCTTCCTCCTCTTATTTTCCCCACAACCACCCTGTGAAGTCTCTGTATTGAGATGGGGGTTGTATTTCTGGAATCTTTTTAACTATGTACTTCATATTGTTATGTAGGCAAGATGCATTTGTGGGATCCAAGCAAGGGTGTTTTGACTGTATATTTGCAGTTAGTGCTAGTGGGATGTAGAAATAAAAGTGACCCATCAGATGCGGCAGAAAGGATATGTTGCAGCTCCCCTCTATGAAAGAATGTCATCCGATCATTGTGTTTTAATTATTGTTTCATTTATTTTGGTTGGTTTCATGCTGCCTTCTGGATTTTTAACTTTATAAGTCATCCAGAGTCACAGTAACGACATGGGCAGAGCTACTAAATAAATAAAGTAACATTCTATACTTTACAGCTGAAGTTGAAAAGGTGTCTAGTGATTAAGGCACCAGGTTAGAAAGCAGGAGACCATGACCTCAAGTCCTTGCCTTAGCCATAAAAGCCAGCTGGGTGACTCTGGGCCAGTCATTCTTTCTCAGCACAACCCATCTCACAGGTTTGTTGTGCGGAAAATAGATGGAGGAAGGAGTTATTATATATGTTTGCCACTTGAGATAGATATAAAAATAATAAAGACGGGATATAAATAAATAAATTGTGCTTAATAACAGTTGGGAAGCACCCAGCCTGGTAGGGAGAAGACCTCAAGCATGAAGTTAGCCTAGAGTCACTGTGCAACTACGAAAGAGTTAGGACTAACTCCCCGTGCTCCCACAAGTTCCTTGGAGCCTTATCTATATGTTCCCAAAGGTAGGCTGCTAGACTGGGAGATTCCTGCATTATGGTTAGAATATAATAAAGTAGTTAGCTTGAACTCCTCATATATGGATCTGGTTGTTCGTGCCTGATAAAGCATGGGAAAACACTGCATTTGGTAGCCATGCACTCTGGGGAAAATACATGTTTGAATTAAGGCCACTAGCATACCTATACCTCTTGCAACTTGTCACACCCAATGACAATTAAATTCCTTCAGGAGTTAAGGAACTTAACTCAACCACATAGCTTAGCTACATTTTTCTCAGGAGGGGAAAGTACTTCTACAAGAAGGCACTGATAGGTGCAATATGTAACCCTTAATGTTTTTAATGGGCAAATGAAATGCAGGAAAAAGAATAATCTTTATACCTTGACAAACAAAAACTGCATATGTTAATGACAATTCTTTAGGGTTCCATTACAGCTGTGTGTACTAATCAACATGGCACCATATTTAATGCAAAAATCAATTTATGAGAACTTTTTATCGTTATACTCTTTTCTGTGTTCTGCCACAGAGCAAGCAGCATTTGTAATGCAGTCAAACTTCTCAAAATGTGACAATTTGATAGAAGTTAGTATAATTGCTACTCAGAAAAATTCCAAATCCCAATGGGCATACTTACTGATGGTATATCTCTGAGGACTAGGGTAATTTGGAATAATTCTTCTCATTAAACAGCTATAGCAAATACATACATCAGGATTAACACATACCAATATAGATGTTTCATTCTACCATGAATGGCAAACCAGAATTATCACTTCCTTCCTTTCCATAAACAAGGACATGAATAAGTGCTAACTTAACATGAATAACACAGTCTTCACCACTACTATTCTGAACTTGTATTGTGGTACTTTAAACTTTAGAATGAAAATACTAACTTAATACATGAACTTAATCAACACAAATTCATTAGTTGCAACAGTATCTGTCACCAGGCACATTTGGCTGAACACAAACATTAATTCTGCTGAAACTACAATGTACAGGTAACCCTTGTTTAGTGATCATTCAAAGTTACAAAGTTCAAAGGCACTGAAAAAAGTGATTTATGACTGTTTTACATACTTATAACCACTGCAGCATCCTCAAGGTCATGTGTTCAAAATTAAGAGGCTTGGCAACTGACTCATATTTATGATGGTTGCAATGCCCCCGGGTCATGTAATCACCTTTTGTGACCTTTTGATAAGCAAAGTCAATGGGGAAGCCAGATTCATTTAACAACCAAGTTACTAACTTAACTACATTGATTCACTTAACAACTGTGCCAAGAAAGGTCGTAAAACTCACTTAACTATCTCGCTTAGCAACAGAGATTTTGAGTTCAGTTATGGTCGTAAGTCAAGGACTACCTGTATTAGGCTTTAGGTTTCTCAAAGCAAAGCTTTTGGGAAAATTTTAGTTCGATCAGAAAAATATATTGAAATGGATGCTTTTATTATTGAATCACTTAAAATAGGTTTTAAATATTGCAGTGTGAACCTATCATCCCAATGTTATTTGTCTTGTGCCAATTGCCCATACCTCTCAAAACTCAATTTAGGTGCTCATTCCCATTTCTAAAACTTTAAAGAGCAATTAACCAAAGTGCAAGGCTGATTTGTTTCTGGCCTCAATAATGCCAAAGCTCTGCTTATGGAGGCCTGCACAGTCCAAACATTAAATATTTCAGATGTCAAGATCTTGTTCTCTTCAGGAGTTCTTTGGAATGGATTACAAGCTGCCCATTATGATTACTTTTCTTTTTCTTTCTTTGATGGAGATTGTTTTTCCTTGCCATTTGTTATTGAAAAATATTGTATGGTTATTTCTCCTTTTAATGCTGCTATTCTTTTATTATGAGCCACAGTGTCACAGTGGTTAGAGTGCAGTACTGCAGACTACTGCTGCCTGCCGGCTGCCTGCAATTTGGCAGTTCAAAAATCACCAGGCTCAAGGTTGACTCAGCCTTCCATCCTTCTGAGGTTGGTAAAATGAGGACCCAAATTGTTGGGGGCAATATGCTGACTCTGTGAACCGCTTAGAGAGGGCTGTAAAGCACTGTAAACCAGTATATAAGTCTAAGTGCTATTGCTATTGCTATTATTTATATAACATTTTTTTTATTTGCATTTCATATTATATTATAGCCCATTCCGATTTGTCTTTGGATGAGTAGCTTTGCTCCTATAAAAATTATTTCCAATGAATTTTAGGGCAGAAAATAAATAGCAAATAAAAATAATTTTAAAAGTTTGGTTCTGGTGTAATAAATTATGATGTTTACTTATTACTTTATGATTTCAATGTACTAGGATTCCACAACATCTATTACAGGTATCAGGAACCTTTCCAGCTGATGGATACTACTGCATAATTTCATTGAATTTGACAGGTTTCTAAATAATTTGAGTAATGAAAATATAAATTAAAAGGCTATAAATGTCAAGATCTTATGATATTTCACATAGAAATACAAATATTCTGGGAAACTGGTATTTTCAGTAAATCAGTGGATGTCATCTATTGTCACTGTGAACATCTCGGAATCAGTGGGTATCAAAATGCAAACTCCCAATTAAATATAAGTTCATAAGCAGAATCATCTGAAAACAAAAATTAAAAAAGAAACTTCCTGAATTACTACTTCATAGATTAAAACAGAAATAGTTTTATAATTGTAGGAAATAAGGTATTTTAAATGGTAAAACTGTAATTGAATAATTCCTATTGTTTAATGGCACTAACTTATGCTCACTTGTATCCTTCCACAAATATAAGAGTTAGATAAATATTGCCTCCAGAATCACAGAATGTATAAAGTAAGAAGCATGCATCAGTTATGTCATCTCCCATGAGTTTGAGGAGAGACATCTCTTAATTATAAGAACATTCATATAACTACAGAACCCTACAATTGTATCCAAACTATATTTTGGTCACTCTGCTTATCCAAACTTCTATACTGATGGCTAAGACAAAGAGATTGTCTTATATAACAAATTTTAGATAACATGTTGAGATTGCTATTAAAATGCCAGAAAATATTATAAGAGTAAAAAAGAAAATATACAAAATAACATACATTCTCAAACAAACAAAACCAGCATGGGAAACATGTAAACCTCGGAAAGTGTCATCTGTAGTAGTCGACATTCCCTAAAGTGGCTTGAATGACCTCTAAAAAAAACCTTTGTTGCAATATTAGAACCATCTTAGTTTTTTGTTTTTTTTTTAAGCTTGAACTTAGTACAAATTCTCATACTGGCTTGATGCGGTTTGTAAACATGAACAAATCAAAGATCTACCCTATTTTTTTTTATAATTAAAAAAAACACTACTTGACTGCACAAAGTAATATCAATGTCACTTTAAGCAATGATGAAGGATTGTAACCTCTGTACCTTACAAATCCAGCGTTTATAGCAAGCTGTTTTGCAATACACATAGACAGGCATGGGTTATAGCTACGAATAACGACGGGGGGGGGGGGGGAACAGCAGAGGTATGACCTCACTGTAGTAAGAAGTAGATACTGCAGCACTGAAGGTAGATTAACTAAAAATTACAAAGCACCTGTCTTCCCCTGCGTTTGGAAAAATGCTATTTATATTAAAGCTTGGACACCACAAAGGCCCCCAGGGTATTTTACAAGCAACATTAATCCAAGCATTGTGGGACTAAATTCCCTCTTTAAATACAGAAGCGACGCTACCAAGGCAGAGAGCGTACTGCCCATCAGAAAACACACACACACACACACAAACACACACGGAGGTAAACAAAACAAGAGTTACACTATCCAGTGGCTTCCCAAAAGCCTCAGAGGCAAAGAGTTGTGTGACTCAGGACACATGATCGGCAAGCATATAATATTTAAAGCCAACTCTGTCGCTAGCAACCACCAAAGGGTGGAATGCCTAGTAAACAACCGAGTTGCAACAGAATCCATCCCTTCCCAGCAGGTGCCGGGAGATCCCAGAAAGCGGGGGAGGGGGGAGCCACGACTAAGCGATCCCGACCTCGCTCTTCCCCCCCCCTCCCCTCAGAGGGACCTCAAGTCAAATCCACACCGTAGTAGGAAGTTTTAGAAACATCCCACGGCTCTCTCTCCTCGGCGCCCTTCGAAAGCTTGACGGGCGAGCAAATAAATACAAGGCGGCGCCGAGACAGGAGAAATTATTAAGAAATTATTTTCGGACGAGCTTTAAACAAAACGTAATCTTGGGGGGGGGGGTGTTGTTTGAGGGGGGATGCTAAAGCCCCCCCTCCCTTCCTGAGCAAGAAGGCCTTCGGACTTCTTCCCACTTCGGCAAGCCCAAGAGCGGGCGAGCCTGTCAACGCGGGGAGGGGAGGTGCGAGAGAAAGGCCCGGGACTCAGGTAGGATCCAGGAAGAGAAAGAAACAAGAAGGAGCTGATCTGGCTCCCTCAAGGACCACCGGACCCTTCGCCTCCTCCGCTCCTCTCCTCCTTCCAAGGAGAAACTCCATATAGCCTTGGTCCAAAAACTGCCTCGCGTTCAAACCCGGACCGGAGGGGATGAGGTGGGGGCGACGACTTAAAAGAAGGGTTCATCCTGAGACGATTTTTTTTCCAAGTTCCGAAAGGCTGGTAAAAGCATTATTATATCCCTCCCATCGCAGGACGCCCGAGGAATCGGAAGAGAGGCTTTCCGTACCTTGCAAGGCTGTCCCTGGATCCCGCGAACTGTCTCCTCAGCAGCTGGCGCCTATCCCCTTCATCCACATCCCACCCACCCATGCACTGCGCCGCACCGCAAGCTGCGGCTAGCTGCGGCCTCCTTGCTTTCTCCCCACCCACCCCTCCCCCGGCTCAGGACATGGTTTCTTCCTGGGGTGGCTCGAAGGACGTAGTCAGTCGAAGGACGCTACCACCCAAACGGGAGGGGGGAGTCAAAAGGACGAGCGAAGGCGACCCCGCCGCCCTGTAATCTATCCCCGCTCGCCTAATGGCGGCGGCTGGAGTGGCCCAAAGCAAAATAAACCCCCATACGGCAAAGTGACTGGAGCTCGCACGTCAGTCCGCCCGGCCTGCAGCCCTGCCGCGCGTTCATTCGCCAAGGAAGCACTGCCAGCCAGCCAATGGAAGAGCGTCTCATTGAAAACGAACAGCTGATGTCATGTCGTTCCAATTTGGCGAGGGGGGGCGCTGATTGTGAGGATGCTCGAGAACTCTATCAATCTCTTCTCCGGGCTTTTAAAAAGGGGGGAGAGGGGAGACATCCCCCCCCGCACGCGCTTTCTACCCATCTTTCTTGGGGCTCCAGAGCCCTGGCCAGACAATCTTCGGGGCTGGCAAGCAGCTTTTTCTACCGTTGCCTTTTCGTTTTTTGCGCCCTGAAATAGAGTCTCCTCCCCCCCCCACCATGAACTGGTAGCTGCAGCGCTTATCAATTCAGAGCTCTCATTCCCTCCAGCCTTCTGCTTCTTGTTGCAGTTCTGACAGGTGCTTCTCATTCTCTGATCTCTCCGCTTAATATTGTGTGTACAGAAGAGAGAGAGATTCACAATTCCACCTTATATAGAATATAATAGAATAGAATAGAATAGAATAGAATAGAATAGAATAGAATAGAATAGAATAGAATAGAATAGAATAGAATAGAATAGAATAGAATAGAATAAATTTATTGTCACTTGTATGTACACTAATTGGCATACATTAAAGTGAAATGTTGTTGCATACAGCGCTCACAGGGTCACCACCTCCAATATATACTACATAATATAACAGAATAAATAAATACATATAAATATAGAATTATGCATATACCCACATATATGTCACAGAAACAACACAGTCTAGTTCAGATGTATACCTGTCAGGGGTGAAATCTAGCAGGTTCTGACAGGTTCTGCAGAACCAGTAGCGGAAATTTTGAGTATTTCGGAGAACCGGTATTGGAAATTTTGAGTAGTTCAGAGAACAGGCAAATACCACCTCTGGCTGGCCCCAGAGTGGGGTGGGAATGGAGATTTTGCAATATCCTTCCCCTGGAGTAGGGTGGGAATGGGGATTTTGCAGTATCCTTCCCCTGCCATGCCCACCAAGCCACACCACGCCTACCAAGCCACGCCCACAGAACCGGTAGTAAAAAAAATTGGATTTCACCACTGATACCTGTACATGGCGAAAGAAACGAATCTTGTGAGTTTACCAGACGGATGGTATAGGGAACAAAGCTATTACAGAATTGAACAACCTGTCTTGCAGAAAGCCAAATTTCTGGGCTTTGGGCTGGCAGTTAAGGTATCAGACCAATAACTGGGAGACGGTGTGTTCTAATCCCGCTGTGGATGCAAAGCCTACTAAGTGACAATAGGCCTGTCCTTCTCTCTCAACCCTAAGAAGGCAATGGCAAACCACTGCCAAAAACTTGCCAAGAAAGCTGCAGGGACTTCTCCAGGCAATTACCAGGAGTCGACAATAACTTCAAAGCCTATGCAGGTAATCCTCGAACTTGCAACAGTTCATTTAGTGACCGAAGTTACCACGACACTGAAAATAGTGACTTACGATCATTTTTCACACTGACGACCATTGCAGCATCCCAGTGGTCATGTGATTTATATTCAGATGCTTGACAACTAATTTATGACGGTTGCAGAGTTCAGGAGTCATTTTGCAACCCTCTGACAAGCAAAATAAATGGTGAACCCAGATTCACTTAACAACCCTGTTACTGATTTAACACCTACAGTGATTCACTTAACAAAGGTGGCAAGGAAAGTTGTAAAATAGGACAAATTCAGTTAACAAATTTTTCACTTAACAACATAAATTTTGGGCTCAATTGTGATCGTAAGTTGAGGACTATCTGTACATAAAATTACCAAATATTGCTTATTGACCATTATTAAGATTGCCCAAAGAGTTAAAAATTCCAGTCCCAAATAGGATGCTACTGGCTTTATGACCAACTCCTGTAAGGACAATGGGATATGGGGAGCTAAACAATGGAAAAGGGATTGAGCGGAGGCTAGTGGTGCCCTAGATAAACTAAGACAGGGCAGCTTTCGCATTGAAGTGCAAAGCAAGATGCCCTTTTTGTCTTTCTCTTGCCCCTTGAACATCGGATGGTTATTCTGAAATGGTCTAATAGGTAAGTAAGGTATTGCCCATTTCCATTTCCCAGCTATGTCTGCCAAGGTCACAGTCAAACAGCATAAATCAGGCTAGTCTGTTACCATTGTAAGGGACAGGTGGAAACTTTCCCCACTCAAAGGACTCTTTTGGCTCATTGCATCACACCAAGGGGAGGAAAACAAACAAGAATTTTAACCTTGGTTTCCTATATATTGAGCCTCCATTTGACACACAGTAATCACTGGAATTCTTTTGTCATTTTTTATTCCTTTTGCAATTAAACGTACATATCAGAGACCTGTGTCCCTGAATTCCTGCCTAAACTTGTCTCCAGATCTAGAGTTTGTTAAGAGAAGCCTGACAAAACACATGCCAGTTACAATTGAACTATGGCTCCCTAATAGTCTATATATATATATTTTTGCTAATTGAAACATTAATATAAAATGTTAGTGCTGTTGTAATTGATATTCCAGTGCATTATAAGGTAAATTATTTTGATCTATTTAAATGAAGAAAGAGGCAGAATATGTTACAGTTGAGCATTTGAATCCTTTCCACTGTTGTAATCTTCTTGCTGCTACAGTATATCCAGAAAGTAGTCTTTATGAGAAGAAAGCAAACTGTTAGGTTGACTGGTTGCTAGAATCTCATGGTCACCAACTACAGCCAGAATCAAAATAACAGTGCAGGGATGACTTGTATATACTGGGGTAATATAGAAATGTAGAATTTAAATTAGTACAGTATATATTAGGGATTCTAATTTACATGTAAATGTTGCTATTGATGAATTGGATAAACTTGCTGATATATTTACTATAAGGAATTACTGTATCCCAGAAGATCATACTTTTCCAAAAAATGCTCTCCTTCCACTGCTTTCATGAAGCTGATCCATCTTTATTCTTTTCCTGTAATGCTGAGATGAGGAACTTCCAACCGACAAGCAAAATTTAATTGGACAGTCTTTCAAAGTCTCTGAACATGGGTCCATTCTGCTTTTGTGTTCTTTAAGGGTCTGCCCTTGGGTTGTTTATTTTTTTAATATCCTCCCTTGTAAATACATTATAATTTAAGTGTGCACTTTGATTCTTCCTCTGCTTTGTGTTTGCATGTATTGTGAAGGTATCATGCAGTTACCTAGGAAACAACTGCTAAAATTCTAATATTTCTATCTCAAATTGACTTTTCTAAAATAGTCCCTCAAGTTCAGATCTTAATTGTCTGAATAGTTAATTTTATCTCATTATACCTCAGTTTATTATTCTGTTCATTAATTCCATTATTCATAGCTAAAATTTAGTTTCCTTTTTCTAATAATCCCATGTGTCCAAAATTTCAATATCAGTCTTATCTCTGAAGCAACTTCATTTTCTTGCTACTATTATGCAAATACAAGATGGGCACTTAAGCATCCCTATAAGAATACCCATCAACAAAGCATTTCTTTGGTTACAATATCCATACTTTCAAATTCCACCAAAAAAGGCACACACAAAATTACTTTTGCTTATCAATCTGAAAAAGAAAATGACAAAGTATTACATAGATCAAAGGAATCCATCCCATCTATAATTTCCTCTTCCATACTTTGGGCAGTAAGTCTGTCTGTGATTACAATCAGCACCAGAGTCTAAAATAGCTACTCATTTGCAGCCAGATTGCCCATTCACACAAGGTATCTGCAGTAAATCACAATCACAATTCTGACCCTGTGTTTTGTCAGGCACCACTATTTCAAGACCCACTAATGCAACATCATTCAGAATATATATGAAGGATTCATTCTGCTCTTTCTTTGACATGTTAGCTACCATCTGCCATCAATGAATTTCCATATGCTAAATAAAAAAAACATCAATTTTGATTGAGAAAAATAACTTCTTTAAAAAGTTCAATATCAGACCTGACTCAAATCATTGTTTTATTCCATTATGCATGTTAATCCAGAATGTTAAATTGTTTGTATAATGAATTCTTGTTTTATATTCACCTTTATACTAATTGTCCTGTGCTGTATTTTTCAATTTCAGTGTTATTTTATTTTTTTCTCCGTTATTCAATATGAGCAACATGAGGGAATAATTTTATGCACCCAAAAAACTGGAAACTACTACAATAGATGAAATAAATCCTACAGATTTAAATCTTTTACTCTTGATTCTTTTTTATTCTTTGCTTTTCTGTACTTTTTCATTCTTTCCAGTTTAGCTTGTTAGAACTTTGCTTTTTATCTTCTCTTTCTCTCATCTTTGACCTTTTCACGTTCTACACACACACACTGTTGAATACTTTTCTTTTAATGTGGTCATCATCCCTCTTAATACTTGAATACTTTATTTTCTAAATAAAGCTCTAGGAGGGAAAAACTTTTTCACTTGATTTTCCTGTTTGGACTTCCATTTGTTTAGAGGGTTGGTAATTCTTTTATACTTCAACAAAATTTGTAGTTATGTAACAGGATGGAATTAAGGAGAGGTTTCAACTTCTAAATGCAAGTTATATTAAACTGAATGGAAGCATCTGTTATTACACAACATAATTGTATTTAAAGTGTTTATAAAGCAGTGCTCTGTCTTTACATTCACAGGAAATGGTGATTTGAGTGGCCTAGACTAGGAACAAACACAATAAGGAGGGTGCACATTAGTAAGGATGTGGGGAAAATTCTTGCTAATTTGAATGCTTTCATGTCCCCGGATTCAATTAAATATCTTTAGAATATTGAAGGAAGTTGCTGAAGAGCTGTCAGGATGTCTGAATTATCTTTGAGAGATCCTGGAGAAGGAGCCAGAGGACTGGGAAAAAGAAAATGTGGTTCCCCCACTTCAAAAAAGGAAGAGTGTACCAGTAATAATTGATATGTAACCCTAATATCGATACCTGGAAAGATGTTGCAGTAGATAATTAATATGCCATTTGTAACCACCTTGAAGGTAACAACATGATTGCTAGTTTTTTTAAAAAATAGGCCACATGAGAAAAACCTTATCTCTTTTTACAAAGTAGTTATTTTAATGGACAAGGGTAAAGTTATGGATATAATCTACACTGATTCCAACAGAGATTTTGACAAGATTCATATGATATTCTTGTTGGCAAAATATTAACATGGTTAGGTGGCACTATGGTAAGGTGGGTCCACAACTGACTGCATAACTGCATTGAAAAAGGGAGTACTGATGGCGCTACTTGAGTCAGAGAGCCCTAATCAGTGGGATCCTGGTCGTTTACAACCATTAACATGAGTCAGGTGTATGAGATAGCTGATAGAAGGGCAGTTGCAATTCTGGGCTACATCTGAAACAGCACTGTATCAAAGTCATTATTCCCATCTCTTCTGCACTTATAACATCATCACTGGTAATGTGTATGGTTTTGAGCACTACATCTTCAGAAGGATATTAACAGATCAGATCAGAGGAGAACAACAAAGATCATTCAGGACTTGAGAACATGCCCTATGAAGACAGGTTAAAGAGACTAGGGATGTTCACTATGGAGAAGTTAGATTCAGTATGGAGAATTGAAAACTAAGGGGAGTCCTTATGTTCAGCTGCATAAAAGGGTGCTGTAAGACAATCAGGAACTCTTTGCTATTGCTCCAGAAACTAGGACCAGAAATAATAACTAAGTATAAGAAGCTTGGATAGTCACTTCTCAAAAATAGCTTAATTGTTTCATTGAACATTGCAGAAGTTGGACTAAATGATCTTTGTGGTTCATCCCAGTTCCACGGTTCTATGATCCTATAACCCAGGATAAGATTTACTTTAACTCTGCTCTATAAAATCTGGTGGCCTCCAATTGTGCCAGATATGAGAATGTTAAACTATAAGATTGGGACATTTGCAGTGTACAGGATTGGATCTGGTCGCTACAGTTCAATAATTATCTCTACTTCTTGATGTTAGGCACTTCTAATGAAGAAGATTCCCAATTTCAGAAGATACTTAATATTCCTTGACTTAAAGAAACATTAAGGAGCTGTGGTGGCACAGTGGTTAGAATGCAGTATTGCAGGCTAACTCACTGCTCACTGCCAGGAGTTCAATCCTGACCGGCTCAAGGTTGACTCAGCCTTCCATCCATCCATCCATCCAAGGTCAGTAAAATGAGTATCCAGATTGTTGGGGGCAATATGCTGATTCTGTAAACCATTTAGAAAGGGCTGTAAAGCACTGTGAATTGGTATATAAGTCTAAGTGCTATTGCTATTAAAATCAGGAAATGGGCAGTGCAATCTTGCTTACCTAGTTAGTGGCAAAAAAGGCAGATTAACTGGTTTATCCAACATTCTCCTGAACTCTTGCCAGCAAAGCAGAAGTCAGGGAGGAATGTTGTTTGCAGCTCTATTTTCTCTTTTCAGACAGCTTTTGTTTTCTAACCACTTCCCCACAAAACCAGTGGGAGCCTATTACCGTCACTGGCACCAGATCTATTGTTGATTACACTTTGATTTGGGATTATGCCAGGTGAAAAATTTTCAGTCCAATAGCTCCAGAGTGTTCTTTTTAGCATATTCCCTTTTTGATCCTTTCCAGAAGAAGATAGTGTACACACTTGTCAGAATTGTCTCCTCTAAAGTCAGTAATCTTGTCTGGACCCTAAAAAAGAGAATTAAACTATAGTACCTATAACACCTCCTCATGGACCATAACAATTGCAGCCCAAATATAGTAAATTTACTGTGTAGATTTATTTTAATTTCAATTTCTATGGATTCAGTTTATGGTTTTATAGCATGACCTTTTTATAGTCTTTCTCTTATAAACTAAACTTTATTGGTTTTCTCATCTGGATTTTTTCCCCTAATGCTTATCACATTATAATTCACCTCTCAATCCCATTTTAATTACTTTTTTATTCTGAAATGGCTTACCAAGTACCAAATATCATGATAATGGCAAGATGTTATTCTTTTTCAACCTGGCCCTTGTCATTTTTTAAAACTTCCCTGAGCTTAAAACTGTGACTAATGATGTACATTTGATTTTTGCAAGCTGGTTTATTATTAATAGGGCAAAAAAACATGTTGAAAATTATTTGAAAGAAAGCTTTGAAACTCAGATAAATGCAGCCTTTCTTTACTACTCAATAGACAGGGTTTTTTAGGCTTCCAAGAGAGCTTTAAAAAGGACACAGGACTTTTAAAGAATTCAATTTTCTTAGTGATTAAGTTGGTCAAATAGAAAATATTACATATCACATGAATTGAAGGAATGACAATGATCTACCACAAGATAAAGTCCTGGTAATCTGCTTGACTGGCTTCAAAAAAAAAAGGGGGGCTGGACCAGTTTATGGACGTGGTCATGGGGGATCATTGGCTATTAGCCTTGATGGCCATGTGACTGCCTCAGAAGACCATCTGTGGGGAGATTAGCAATAGCAATAGCACTTATATACCGCTTTACAGTGCTTTACAGCCCTCTCTAAGAGGTTTACAGAGTCAGCATATTGCCCCCAACAATCTGGGCCCTCATTTTACCCACCTCAGAAGGATGGAAGGCTGAGTCAGCCTTGAGCCGGTGAGATTTGAACCGCCGAACTGCAGCTAGCTGTCAGCTGAAGTAGCCTGCAGTGCTGCACTCTAACCACTGTGCCACCTCGGCTCCTTGAGTGGCCTTTCTTGTGTAGTCCCCATGAGAACAGACTGCTAGACTAAAGGGTCCAGGGGTTCCAATTCAGCAGGATGCTGCTGGTGTTCTAAAAGTTAAACAGAGTATTCAGGTTGAACATTGAACAGCAAATTAGACTATTTTATAATCTTGAGACATAAAGTTCCAATGGAATTCTACCAACAGATCAAAAGGCTATAATGTAATGGTCCCATAGAAATGGTTGATTGTAAAGTAAAGGAAAATACTCATCTTAAAAGTCTTCAAGATGTTTATTTCCTTCTAAAAGTGAAGTGTAGGCCTAAATGTGCTCTTTGTACTCAATTATATTGGTGTTGGCGTAGGATGAGATAGATTTATTGCTATGATACTAACTTTATTAATCTTTGTAACAGGCGTGAATGAATCTGTGACATCAGAAGCAGCTTTGTTAGCATTGACCTAGCTTTCAATAGAAATTTTAAGCCAGAAATGTGGAAGATATTATTATAGAAGACAACAATCTCTGACGAGGAGCTAAAATGTCTCCTTCCTTTCAAAGGAGAAAAAAATGCTATATAGAGAATGAGCAATGAAAATTAAAAATTCTTTGATAGAACACCTCTTTAAGTAACTTGATACACCTACTTAGTTTCTTCTTAATATTGAGCATTCATTACCCTGAATTATATTTATCAGAGCAAGAACTGAAATAATTAAAGGAGTCAAAGATTTACCATTTTAGAACATAAATGGAGCTACTACTGTTGTAGTTAAATACTTCAGGATTTAAAGTACTTTTCTAATCCAGTTTAAAAATGCAGTTACACCTGTGTCTAAAAAAACTTTCCTTGCTACTGATTTGGAACAGATCAGTTCATGTCATGGTTTCCAGCTTTTCTGGTTTTTGAACTTGCTGCTAGTTATGTTGCCTCCACAACTCCGTATCTGATGGTCATTCTCTTAAAGCGGCATTCATTTACTTATTAAATAGATATTCCACTTTTTTGTACAGGGGCTCAAGGCGGCATATATATTGCTCTGTACTGCTTGTTTTCTCACAACTACTGTGTAATGTAGGTTGGGTCGAGAGAGAGGAATTGGCCCAAAGTGCTTCTATTGTATATACCATAACTTCAGCCACCATGGAAATGGTTTTAGTGATATTTTTCTAATAGTGCTCTTTATAATATATTATTCCATTCCCTTGAGGCAGAGGCTTTCTCAAGACACAATTAGGTCAGTTTTTAAAAATTGACATAGCTATGTGTTTTTCTTTAAAAATTAGTGTCCAGTCATTTCAACCACAGGCAGTCTTGTACTGGGCAGAAGACCTGCTTTGCTCCTAAATCATTACCTCTAATAACTTCCAGGCAGTCTAAAAGTAAATTTTAAAGCCAACACGGTCAACCTTTGGTGATTTAAAAATATCTGCTTAGTATTGGATGGGAAACCGCCAAGAAACATCAGGATTGTAGCCCAGATTGGGAAGTTGAGAAAAGGCATTCTGGAAGAAAACAATTGCAAACCACTTGTGTATTGCTGCCAAAAAAAATCCATTAACATGTCCATGAAGTCAGCAAGCACTTAAGAGTATTGCTTTGCCTATTTGATGAAGGAAAGTCTCTCTTTGTGAGTGATGAAATGTCTGGAGCATATCATGTTGATCATACATGGTTTCTTAAATTTTCTTAGAAACAATGAAATCTTTCAAGACAATTCTTTTAGATCTTCTCCTAAACCTTTTAATATCATGGGATCCTTGTTCTGAAACACCTTATTGCTGAAAAGCAGAGCATTAAATGAAATGCTAACCTTCATATTGTTCTGGACAAATATATAAAGATGGTGCTTTGTATTCTATATTGGTTTGCAAAGATGTGTGTTTCTGATGAAACATGTGATGTGACTGTGAAACCTTTTTTTCCCCAAAAGGTTGCTTGTTATTGTTTCATTCAAAATGAGCTGGAAGAAATATTTTGCAATTTTTCTAAATGCATGCCTCACACTTCACTGTCACATGCCTCGTATAGATATTTCCTGAATAAAATTTCTTGAATAAAATAAAAGCTATATTTAGCTCAATTGTACAATGAACTTATATTCAGACAAGAAAAGGATTCCATTGTTGTAACATCAGTTTCACTATATGCTTGAAGAATACAAAGTAATGTGATTTTCAACTACATTAAGAAGGTGAAATTTTAATTCAAAAAAGGTTAGAGTATGATTAGGGTATATATACTCTTAATAGTTACAAAGAAGAGGATATATCAGCAAATATAATTAACCATGGCAAAGTCTGTATGTAACTACTGAAGTCAGAGTAACACTGGTTTTTTTTTCACTTGGCTGCCCTGGACTTATTCTGAAAATGGGAGACAGTGCAGTATATAAAAGTAATTTTTTTTAGGTCTTAAAGAATGTCTACGTCTAAGATACTGTTCTTAATCAGTTAAATTAATTGATTTTCAAAAACTCTACTGGAAAAAAGAAACCTCTGATTAATGGCACATTTATTTGAGATGACAAAAAAAATTAAAGTCCAAGTTTTTGTCTTCCATCATTTTCAGCTGTTTTGAAATTGGATACAAACTTCAACAGGATGAAGTGAAAGAACTTTTTAGGGTAGAATATTCCAAGTTCTGGCATTTGTTATATAGGAGTGATAATCCGGTCTCATCCCCTAGGCAGAAGGCATCTGGTGTTCGGGTGTCTGGTTCCAAGGCCTAGAAATCTTCACTTATTTGGAGTATTGTTGCAACCCTGGAAGGAATATTTCAGAACTTTCCAACTGGTAAGAAGAACAACACCCATTTTAAAACCACTGCATTTTTTTAAGAGTTCCATGAAAGTCTGAAAAGAACTTTAAGGAGACACATTAGAGACAAAGCCATCAACTCTTTAAAGCAATTCCAATTTTTTAAAGCACATGCTGAAGTCTGAAAAAAAAGACACAGGTGCTTAAAAAAAGATATTAGCCTTGTATTCCTGCACATTCTAAATCATTTTTTAAACATCTACTACCCCAAACACTCCACATTTCTGAAGAATAGGGTCCCCAAACACAATTCATAAGAACTAGCTGACTGGTCTGGAAGTCACAAGGCTGAAGCCTTTTCATGCATGGATACAAAAGCCTCTAATGAGATTTTAAAAAGACAAATGCAATATTCCATTAAATATAAATTAATTTTAAAGTTTTTTTTTAAATACCTCAAAAAGATATTTGTGAAACAAAGCTGCAAATTAGCCTTTTTCATTTTGGCCATTTAGCGGGTAGAGTTATTCATAAATCAGAATTCCTGTCCCAAAGTTTCTCTAAAAATTTCCAAACAGTATTTTTAATATAAAATATTAATTAGGTGATTATTGGGAATAATATTACTGTAATTAATTTAAATCTAATGAAGTTCAAATGCAATTAAATCAAATTTTGTTCTCCCCTCCCTGCCATTAATGGAGCATAGATAGTCCTCAACGTACAGCCACAATTGAGCCCAAAATTTCTGCTGCTAAGCAAGACACTTGTTAAGTGAATTTTACCCCATTTTATGACCTTTCTTGCCACAGTTGTTAAGTGAATCACTGCAATTGTTAAATTTTGTGTGTGAATGCTTCTACTACATCTTATCCAAAAAAGAAATCAATAAAAGAAGTCATGTTTTAATGCAGTGTATGAAACCAATCTCTATCTCTCTGTCTGCGACATAAACCTTTATCTTCAGGGGTTGCTTAGGGTATTTCCATTATGTGACTATTGTTTTCTGCAACTGAAGATGCTGAGGATGTGGTCGTCCTCTTATGTCTGTAGTTGCTTGTAATGTTATCAGGGCATCAGGCAATTCTACAGGAGTATTTGGACCATCGTGGTAAAATATAAAGAAGACTCATTCCCAGCACAATCAGCGTGGGAACGTTGTCCACATGCTACTCTATGCTTGGTAGATTTCATGTTGTTTGCTATGACTGTGAGAGCTCTGTCAGGTTGCTACTGTATGTCGGTGTGCTTTTTAATAATATTTTTTTTGCTGGAATTTGCTGCAGAAATTGCATGAAAACTAAAACGCATTTCCTCTTGTAGAAGAGGTATATACCACAGTCAAGGTGCTATGATAGGCTGTAGAGTTAGCACAATATTGTGTTTCACAATGGTTGTAAAGGGGACATATAATATTTATTTGAATTTAATTTTTCTGGGCAATTACCCAATAATAGCTTTTGTTGAAGCTCATAAGGACTTATAAAATCCATTTACATATAAGCAATCTATGCAAAGCACCCTTCTATATCAAGCACTGCCTGTGAGAAGCATTTTAACATGGATTGGAATTGTATCAGTTGACTGGAGCTGTCAGTGTAGCCGCACAAATTGTCTGCACGATAGCAGGAAACTCTTGCCCTATTTACAGAGCATGGTTTTTTTCCAGAGCAAACCAAATCACTGATTGTCTAATCAGATTACTGGATAAATCAGGGAGAGTGAGTCTATGTTCATGTCAGACAGAATTAAGTGATGTGTCTTTAGTCAGCTTCCCATTAATGGATTACTGCATCTTCTTCATTTGGCTAACATTGAGCTTATCTACAGTATGTTCAGTATTCAGCTATAGTCAACTATTGCTATATTCCTGAAACTATAGAAAATTATACACTGAAATATGTCAAACGTATCCTTTAGATTAGATTAATATTAGTACATAGCCAGTTTTCAAATTATTTTGGACATAAAAATGAAGATTTAATAATATGAAAAAGAAATTAATTAATTACATGGGATAATTTAAGGTAAAAAGATTAAACCAATATTTTTATTGGTAGCAGCAGACTCCAGGAGAACTAAGCAAGAGAAGAATCCTCAACATTCCCTGTGAACAGACACATGTCCCAAGCTCACCAACTCAGGTCTAGGAAAAGTTTTATGGCAAGAACAAACATTATTGAGGGTACGCAGGAACAAAATCAAATTATAAAGATGGAGGAAGGAATAACATTTGCAGAGAATATAATCAAAGGTCAAGATAACAAAATCACAAAATGTAGAGAGTGGAAATTAACAGGATGTTTGGAATGAAAAATAAATGTGATGAAATATTTTGAGAAGAAGGACTGAAATAAAAACATATTGAGAGCAGAGGTGGGATTCAGCAGGTTCTGACCAGTTCTGGAGAACCGGTAGCGGAAATTTTGAGTAGTTCGGAGAACCGGTAAATACCACCTCTGACTGGCCCCGCCCCCATCTATTCTCTGCCTCCCGAGTCCCAGCTGATAAGGAGGAAATGGGGATTTTGCAGTAACCTTCCCCTGGAGTGGGGAGGGAATGGAGATTTTACGGTATCCTTCCCCTGCCACGCCCACCAAGCCATGCCCACCAAGCCATGCCACGCCCACCAAGCCACGCCCACAGAACCGGTAGTAAAAAAATTTGAATCCCACCACTGTTTGAGAGGGCATCTTCATAGGAAAGATAGTGATCGCTCAAAAAGTTAAATTGAAATAAATACTATAAATATTTCTGACAAGAAAAAAATTATGAAAAGAAGTAGTATGTATTGTGAGAATTTGGGAAAAAAAAGTAAAACTGCAGGTGTAGATGGTGTAACTGAAAAAAATTATTAAATTATGGAAGCAATTTGCTTATGGATTAGCTAAACAACATGTATGTGAAGACCACATATTTGCCAGATCATTGAAAGCATACCATTATCGTTTCTTTACGCGAAGGGAAAGTAAGCCAGAGGGACTACAAAAACTGTCATTTAATTTAATTTTGGGGATATTAATTTGCTAAGTGTGCCTGGGAAAGTGTTTGACAGAATTCTGATTGAAAGATGCAAGATACTTGGACACTTGCTAGTTTTCTGTTCTGAGCCATATACAGTAGCACTGCCAGCCTTACAAAGGCAAGAAGTACTAGTGAGAGAATACGGAAAAATTATGAATAACTCAGTCCTACCGGTGCATGCGGGTCTTCCTCATTTATCAGCCGGAAGACTCAAATCCAGAAAGCTCCAACTGGCATTTGCACAATGTGTGCCCAACAACTTTAACATCGATTCCCAAAGGAAAGCCAAATGGGTCATTGAACTCCCAGACATAGAAAGACATATAAATGACCCCACAAAAAGGGGCCAGGCTTTGAACTACCACATCAGCTATGGAAGGATTTGCACCTCACAAAGCCCAGGATTCTCTATATAAATGGGGCATAGTATCCTCCCCTTAGTGACGGGGTCTCATATCAAACTGTAGGTCACATCGTGACCTGCTATAAGTTGACGCCATATAACTGGTCCAGTATCTGATTTTTTTAAAAAAATATAAATGATGCTGTGCTTCAGTGGTTATCCTAGACATTGGTATTTGAACATAGATCTTTTTAAAATTGATATTTTATTATGTTTTACTAATTTAGGTGAAATGTTAATATATATTGCTAGTCCGTGTATGATATGCTATACTGTATGCTAAATAAATAAATACTTGGAATATGTAGTTTATGTAGTGCATGGTGTCTGCCAGGCAGCGGTGAGTTGCTCCCGGTTCGGCCTGGTTCTTAGAGCCGATAGTGGCGGCGGTGGGAGGCTATGCCCAACCACCCAGGACGATTCTGCGCATGCGCAGAAGCATCGCAAGCAAAAGCGCGCACACAAACCAGTAGTAAAGGGTTTTAGAACCCACTACAGCTGCCAGGGGTTCCTAAACTTTTACTATCAGAACTCCCTTTAGTGTAATCTTAATACACACACCTCCTCTAAAATCAAAACACCAAAATGAACTCAAATGAATAAGGAAAACAATGCAACAGAATTTTGGGAAAGGGGTATTTATTGCAAAAGCTTGTTCACCTCCTCTGGTATGTCTCACGGTTTGGAAACTCTTGGGTGTTTAAATCAGAATTTTGCTTTTCAGTAGGTCATTTAGAAATGAACAAAAGAATGTGAGAAAGAACATTTATGTGTGCCTGTTGTGGTTAAGAAAGTATGTGATGATAAATAAGGGTGATTTATGCAATGTTTTGCACAAATTTGGGGGGTTTAGATTGGTTGCTGAATGCAATAAAAGCATTATGATGGAAGTAAATCATGCAGAAAAATAAATTCCATGCTTGGAGAATGGTTCAACATGAATAGAGAAAAGACAAGGGCGCATGATGTCACCTTAATTGCATTTATGAATAAATGTATAAGCAATGCTTTTGGAAATATTAGAGGTGAATGTTCATATTTTTTATGCAGATAGTGCTATGTAGTTGGCTGAGAATGTTAGTGATTTACAGTTAATGTTATATAGACTGAATGATGCAGTTTGGAGTAGGGTTATGAAAATTAATGTATCCAAGGCTGAGACATTTCTTTTTGACAGAGAAAATTGATTGAAATATTGTAAGTTAGCATAAAAGATGAAAAATTAGGTCAAATAAATGAATATGTGTATAGTGAGAATGTTCAATAAAAATGGAAAAATGGATGGAGAAATTTTAAGAGGCACAGATGCTGATGGAAAGACAATTGGTAGTATGTGGTTTGTTGCAAGGAGTGAATATTTGTCCCCCAAAACCCAAAAAATGTTTGTATATAAGAACATGCTTATACCTAGTTTGTCTAGTAGAAATAAGGGATGGGTATTGTAGGAGAAATGTAACAATAAATTACATGCAGTAAAAATAATAAAACATGAATACATATTATTAAAAGTCAATGGGTGTGAATGATTGTGGATTGAATATACAGGAAGTCCTCATTTACTAACTGTAATTGCAACCAGCAACTCCATTACTGAGCGATGCAGTTGTACATTGAAACATCAAGTGACTACACCCAATTTACAATGTCAGTTCGTCAGTTTTAGAGATTAAGAGAGTCGCCTGAAGTTCTTGTGACTGTGATTTGCGAATTCCTGCTGGCTTCCCCAATGACTTTGCTTGTCGGACACTGGCTATGATGTCACAAATAGCAATCATATGACCGTAGGATGCTGCAAGCATTGTAAATGTGCACTGGTTGCCAAGGTCCCAAATCCTGATCCTGTGACCATGGGTGTGCTGCAGTGGTCACAACTTTAAAGATCGGCCATAAATCTCCTTTTTTAGCACTGTTGTAACTTTGAATGGTCACTGAACGAGCAGTTGGTAAGTGAAGACTATCTGTAAAGTAAGTAACTTTTATAAGGGAAATACATGAAGCTGGTTGATCCCATGGAGACATTGAATGAGGATAAAATTGCAAGACGAATATATGAGTGGGTTGAAAGAAAGCACAATGAGAAAGTCATGGTTGGAGGAAACTGATGATATGGAAAGGTTGGTAAAGGAATTGGTGTAAACTACCGTAAATGTAGTCCTTTTTTTCTTATCTTCTGCTCTTAATTTCTTTCACTTGCCAGTTTTTGCTGGTAAGGAACATGTCACGTAGCTACCTTTGTAGACTTCTTTTTGTTCTCAAAAAGAGGCTTTTCATACACATCAAAATAGATACAGATTTTTTTTACTGACAACTTAAAGATGGGTTGTTTCTGTAGAAACAATAGGCATGGATATACTTATCGAAATGGTTAAAGGAGACACATTTTTGAAACTGAAAAATACCTCTGCTCAACTCAGCATCATTATCTTTGTCATTACAATAATAAAAAATCATGTGCAATTTCAGATTCACAATAGCCCAGTAACAGCCATCAGTCTTAAAAGAATTATAGGTAGAAACACAAGACCTCTGTTGTACCGTTTTAAAAGATTCCAAGACTGAATTCCCCAGCCAGCCTCATTTCTGGGAGTTGAAATCCACACATCTTAAAGTGCCAAGTTTGAGAAACGCTGGTTTAGAAGAAAGTAAAGTGTGGCAGGCAAACTGGACCACAACACTTGAGCCAGCAGAAGCTGGAAATCATTACTTTCAACTAAAAAGCAGGAAAAAATCTGGGCAGGGATTGCATTTGCAATGCTAAAAGACAACATTCATTCCTGAACTCCAGAAATGATTAGCGGTTCATACTAACAATGGCAGTAGAAGTGTCCTTAGGAATAAATAGGAGTAGAGCCATAAACATTGGGGAGAATATGTCTTCAGCAGACTGAACAGATCCTAATCAGCGAAGTGCTAATATATTTCTTGGTTAAAAAAGGAAAAAGTAGTTGATATACATTGTGAGCCAGCCAGCTAGTCACAAAATGCATATTTATTCAATGTAGTTCTTAAATAAATGAACACAAACAGCAGAATTATCAATACTGTGGGAGGGTACTTGTGAATTGTTCAGTTAAGACGTAAACAATTAGACCCCTTTTTTAAAAAAAATTTGAAGTACATTTTTTTTTTTGCTTAAAGACCCCCACTATATTACTTGCAAATGTTATGTTTAAATGTCAAATAGCTAGTTTGAGAAACTGGCTTTTGGAGGATACTATCTGAAGTAAAGAGATAGTTGGCTAGAAGTTCTTAAATCATCCCGCAAATTCAATTTTTCCGTTGATTCTCTCCTTCCTTTCTTCTAGGCTTGGGGTTGCAGCCACATGTTATTTATCTGGAATCCAGCAGGGTTGTGGCTAATGTGTGTGGCTAACAGAGAATCCATAACAAGGAAAGGGAAGTTGAGAATCTCTCCTCTCCACCCAATACCCCTGTTCTCTCTCCTCAAACTGCTGTTCAAAAGACTCAGAGGCTATCAAAATTTGATGGAAGCAGCATGCCCGAGAGATATGCGTAAAAGTACGGTAGCAAGGTAGTTTTATCCTGTCATCCAGAGCATATGTGAACTAGAATATCTTACATTTTATTAATAGTTGCACACAATCTATATTCTGTTCTTATTCCAAGAGTTGGAATCTCTATGGAGATTCTCAGTCATCCAGGTCATAATTGTCCCAAAGGTGCTTTTTTCAAGAGGCAACTGGACTTTCTGGACAAAGTCCAGTTGCCTCTTGAAAAAAACACCTTTGAAAAAAGTATCTTTGGGATTCCAAAAGCTCAAAAAATATTCTTTTGAGAGCAGCTTTAATCCTGTGGAGTAGAGTAAGAGATAGTGAGTCAAGTCTAAATCAGCCTGTGAGATCCTGACTGAGTAAAAATGCACTGTGTGGAATCCTGGGGCTGAGTAAAAATGCATTGTGTGGAGTCCTGGAAGAAAGAGAGCAATGCTTAGAAACCAAGACTTCTTGTTTCCATTGAAAAATGTAACTAACCTTTACGTAAACAGTAAAGCATTTGAACAAGGATTAAAACGACATTGTAGACATACTCAGTTTCTTGATTTAAGACTTTTATTAGCTGGATTTGACCTATCATGAATTTAGACCAACAATACCGTTCTTGTTTACACATTGGATTAAACCACAAAAGGGTTTATTTGATTTGGGTTTTGAGCATAGTGTGAGCCCAGCCAATAGACTTAGACTTGGGGAAAACAAACTATAACTTAGTGTAAACCCAGTCACTGAATTTATTTGAAGATGTGGAAGAGAATTCAGAGTTTATTAATTCAGAGAGTTCACTGTGTATGTATGTTAGAAGAAGAGATATCAACCATACATCACAGGACTTTTGATGATTTTGATATTTTATGTGAGCACTTTAATTGTATTTTAACTATTTCATTGTTGCTGATTTTAGCCAATTAACTCAGTCAGTATGGATTAAAAGCATAATCTAATTAATGAAGTGATGTTTCATTTAGCTTGCCCTTCCTTCTTTTTAGTTTCAATTGCTCCAATTGTTTTATTCTGATTCACTCTCCTCCCATCAATTTTACAATATAATCGTATTGAGCGGGAAGTGTGGAAGTTGAAACACATCTATACAGATTGAGGAAAGCAACACTAATGGAATGTCTCATTCTTAAAAGGCAACTAGCGTGGTTGAAGAAGTCTATATTTCAAAAAGGGTGAAATATTCCAGATACTGTAAATGTAGCAAATGTTCCAATATGGTTAGAAATTCCTATTTTAGAAAACAACAGAGCTAAATGTTGAATATATAAAATACAGATGTATGTGAGGATAAATAATGTGCTTCATTATGAAGATTATTTTCCACTACACAAGTGTACAAGGAAAGAACAAAAGGAAATGAATGGTTTCAAGTTGTACATTTCTAGGAAGACATAGCAAAAGTGGCTGTTTGCCAAGGAGAACACCAGACGTTTCATGTTTACTTCAGTTAATGTAATTCTGTCTTAAGCATTACATTCCAAATTATGTTAGAGCATAAGATTACCTGGAAATGTTGAATGCTTTCACTACAAAAGGGCAGAAAATCTACTATATAAACCAGACTATTTTCTAAAAAAAACCAAAAACCCTGCACCATTATTAAAGCAGTTGGACTTGATCAAGTTCACATGCAGACAATAGTACCTCATTGGGGAAATAACATGTATTTTAAGCCACATATAGTGCGTTTGTTTGTTTGCTTAAATAATCTATGTTTATGTCTCTTATTTGTATTTTGTCCCACCTTATGTGACTTTGTATGCAAACTATAAATTGCAATACATTTATTTAGTCATTCATTCCTTTAGAATAGATGGATAATAGGTACTGGGGAGAGATAATTATCTAGGGAAAAACTAAATTGCCCTTCCCAAATCTAATTAAGAGAACAAACCTTTTTAGTGAAAATGCATTTGGAGTTAGGCTAAGTTAATGATGAAGACAGCATTGTTTTAACATTATTACATGCCTTGTGTGTAATACTTGATGCTGGTCTCTAATTTTAAAGTTAATGTCTGGTTTTACTATATAAAACAGTGTTCAGTTTTAAGTTTCTAATAGTTTGAAACTTTTTTTAGTTCTTTTGTTAATATGTCACCTCAAATGTTTATTGAGCAGACGGAAAAGCTAAAAATAATCTACATTTTCAAAAGGACGACATGACAATTGAGGCAGTCGTTTTTTTTCCATAAAGTTCTCATTGTTTGAGGAACACAGAGTTTGCTGCTGCACTATGTGGCATGACAGAGCCATCTCTGCGTATCTGAAAGACACTTCTTGGGCTTCAGGGAAAAAAACAATCCTTAGCAACATCAAGGGTGCTAATGTCACAATGTCATAATTCAAAGATTTTGTCATCAGTGTCATCCATTACTATCTACCCTGATACCAAAATAACGAAACATGTACTGTATTGTGGCATCACAACACAACTCCACCTTTTTATACTTATATTGTAACGTTGCACACTGACACTTGAGGCCAGAGACAGCTTGTTGTGGTGGTTAAAGCCACTGGAGTAGATAGCAGGAGATTCAGTTCCAGTCGTCCCTTAGGCACAAAGCCAGCTGGGTGACCCTGGGCCTGGGAAGGAGGCAATGGAAAACCACTTCTGAAAACATTGCGAAGAAACCTGGATAGTTATCAGGAGTCATTAAGGAGCAGTGTTTGCATTGCAGCCTTTCATTGTATGTTTGACATTTGTCTTTCCTTGCCCCTTCTAAATGTCCATGTTCATATTATGTGGTCCTCAAATCCTCAGCCACAGTCTTTGCAACTAACACCATTTCCACTTGCTCCACCCCAGTTTCCAATTGCCTGTCTCTGAGTTAAAGCTATTTTAAAAATAACTGTTCGCAGTATTCTTGTGGGAGAAATATTTAAAGTAAAAGTAGGGTTTTTAATTGTGTGTGCATATTTCAATATTTTAAGGTCAGTTTTTTCCTTTTTTTCTTTTGCTGTTTAAATCAGTATTTTTTAAAAGAAAATTACGGAAAAGTAAATATATATTGTATTAAAGAAGTACAACTAATTGGTTGATAGATACTGTAAAGTGAAATGCTACAATATCTGTGTGAGTCCATGCATGTTTGAGAGAGAAAGAGAAATCAGTGTTTCAGAAAATAACTGACTGAACCGAACACCCATACTACAAAGCACATATCACTGCTTAACATATATAACTGCTTAGGTTAGTTTCATGTCCCCAAAAAACCTCTGCGACCTCTGTTCAGCTGGGCACATGACATGAAACTCTAGCTCATTTAACAGGAAGATGCTAGGAATAGTCTCTTGTGGTGATGTAACAACACTGAGCTTTCAACATAGTTAAAATCTCTTTCTCTCTTTCCCACTAAGCTTTAATTAAATTTATTTATTTTCATGAAAGTATCTTACATCTGCATTTTGCTGAGAAGTTAACCCATGAAATCAGAAATGGGAAACTCCAAATATTATTGGATTCTGTTTTCACTCCAGTTAGATTGCCCAGTGATTAGAAGGTAATGGAAAATTGTATGTTAAAGCATACAGAAGCCACAGGTTTCCCACATCTTTGCTTTAATTGACTAATGGGGTGTTTTCTGATGGTAGCGATGGTGGTAGGAAAGCATTGCTATAATTTGCATTAAGATTCTGCAATTGGAAAAATGAAGTATGTTAGAATCCATAATGCTTCTCCTGAGTGAAGTAAGCCAAATGGCTTAGGTGACAGACGGGATAAAAACAAAATCATATAACTGGGTTAGGTCATGCAGTTCTTGAAGTATAGTAAACAGCGGATTGAATTTCAGCTAAAGAAAAACTAAGGAACACATTGTGGGAAATCTAGAGACCATATTTGGTTTGGCTTTTGCTTTGAGGGAGAGGGAAAAGAGTATCACCCACTCACTGTGGTGGATCACATTAGAATGATTTGATCCTCAAATACTTAGGAATTTGGCTTACAGCAAGATGCTCATCACTTAAGGAAGATAATTATATCAAACTATTCCAAAAAACAAAGCAGGATTTAGAACGATGGGGTAAGGTACAACTATCACTAATTGGGAAAATAGCATCCATAAAAATGAATATTTTACCAAGATGGTTATATCTATTCCAAACAGTGCCTATAAAATTAGATAAAAATTTTTTGGGGAATTACATAAAACAATAACCAAATTTATATGGGCAGGGAAAAAGCCAAGAATAAAACTCAAATTATTACAGGATAGCCGAATCAGGGGTGGCTTCGGACTTCCAGATTGGGAATTATATCACCAATCCGCACTCCTATTGTGGATAAAAGAGTGGATAGTTTTAAACAATGGGAGAATACTAACATTAGAGGGCCATAATCTGCAAGAAAGTTGGCATGCCCACCTATGGGGGGAAAAAATACAAAACACTCATACTTTCAAAACCATTCAATAAGGGGCGCATTATTACAGATCTGGAGGAAAGTCAAGGCAAAACATTATATTAAGATACCAAGATGGCTATCTACGATGGAGGCCATGATTTACCCAAATATGTTAGAAAGGACTAAAATGAGAAGTTATGAAGAACTATTAGACAAACAAGGTAAATTAAAGACAAAACAGGAATTAGGCAACGAAGGAATAAATATTGATTGGTGGCCATACCTACAAGTACAAACTAGATTTAAAAAAGATATGGAAGGATTTGGCATTGAAACTGTAAGCAAGAACAAGGCACATATTATCACATGTGGTGGTCCTGTCCAGAGGCAAAGAGATACTGGAGTAAAATAAGAATATGGCTTCAAGAAATAACAAATTTGCAAATCGAATGTAAACCAGAGATGTATCTACTAGGGATCATTAGAGTGTCATGGGTTAAAGAAATCCAATATCTCATAATACATATTCTGACAGCAGCTAGAATAGTCTTCGCACAAGCATGGAAATTGGAAAGTTGCCCCCCGGAAAATATAATAATAAAGAAAATAATGGAATGCGCAGAAATGGTAAAATTGACGCTAGAATTACAAGATTGTGAAGAACAAGAATACTATATGGTATGGGAAAAACTGTATAACTGGTTAGAAAATAGAAAAAATAAGTAAATGTCTATATAAATGTAAGTGTAAATATCACACACAATGTAAATGTGATGGAATAATATATGTAAATAACCAAATAGATGTTGATGTCACAGGATTGAAGAATATGAATGTGTATATATGTTTTTAAAGTTAAAATTTAATAAACAGATTAAAAAAAATAGAATGATTTGATCCTTTTTCCAAAGGGAAGAAGAGTTGGCAAGATTCTAACAATAACACAATCCATTTTGCACAAGAAAAAAATAACCATCCAGGCCTCAGTCCTGCATATATATTTAGGTAGTTTATGCAGAGAGATAAAAACAGATAACATATACCTGATGTATTTGCATACAGTATTACTGAGAATCAGAAGATGTTTCTTTAGCTCAAGGGTATCAAACTGGCGGCCCGTGGGCTGGATGTGTCATGCGCAGGCCACACCCACCCCAGCTCTGCGAAGGGAAAAAACGTCATGATACATCATGTGACAGCAACATAACGTGGCGAGTTTGACACCCTTGCGTTTAGCACTTAACAACTCTTTACACACTGCTGTGTTTATATCACATATATCCCAATTTTTCCCCACAAGTCACACCCACACATATATGAAATATAGTTGCATGGTGCACACATGTACTTCCCATTATACTTCATCATATCTACAATCCTGTCCAGGATGACCACCATATGAATTCTGTGGTCAAGCAGAAACATGAACCTTTCCATTCCAAGTCCAGGTTCTTAAATATCAAACAAGTGATATTGATTAAACTAGACATCAGGGCAGTCTCAACAAGCAGAGTCTAAAGTCTTCTCCATGTGTTGGGTAGTGGGACTAATGGGAGCTGACCAGCCCTGCAATTTATCTGCTATATCTATCTTTCAACCTCAGACCCAATTTTATAAATGACCGATTTCCTTCTGAATGCAAAGAAGCAAACTTTTCAGTTCAGAATTTTTTTCCACGATAATCTCCAGACATCCTCCAAACTGGATAGAAGCCAAAACACAAGAGAATGTATCTGCTGATCTATTCAAAGCAGTCATTACCTTGCTGCTTTAATAGAATAGAGATGCCTACTTTTCTTTTATTGTGTTAAGCAATAAATCTATTTGGTTCTTTCTCATACCATTAATTTTGTCCTAAATGCACTTTTCAAAGGAGCAGCTGGAACAGACTGCAGGCTGTCTCTATTGTGACCATCTAAAAATAGGACAGAATTATTCAAACCCCCATGGATACCTGTCTTTTTGCTCCTTGTCATATAATGGCATGACATAAACTTCCTTCATTGTTAAAGACTGGCTTTTGATTACTCATACTAAAAGGACAATAAATGAAGAAAAAACTCAAACAATTAAACCAATCTAAATAATTTTTAATAAAATTAAAAGAGCTTGCTCACTCTCTAAAACATAAAACTTCCAAACACCAATAGTTATACTGTGGAATTAAAACCACTACTAAGTGGAGAATATTCTCTTTGTTCAATCTATCAAGGCCATGGGACAAGAGCAATTATTCTAAGTTTGTGTGCCAGCCCATATAGTATGAGCAACCCAGTAATACATTCATAGTTTTCTCAATTTCCCCACCAGGCAGAGGCAGAAATATGTTCGCATTCACATAGTATTATATCTCCACATCATTACCATGTACAGCGCAGCATGAAAGGTGGCCAAAGAAAAGGCAAACCAAGATAGTAATTAGATAATAATTATAGCAATTCAGAAGTTATTTAGGATTTTATACAGGACAACGGAGAACTAGAAACCCGTGCCTACCGCAAATCCATGCACATGGACAAGATCCTCAGCTTCACAAGCAACCACCCCACTGCACACAAAAGAAAGTGTGTCCAGAACCTGTTCAGAAGGGCAAGGACACACTGCAGCACCACAATACTAAGAAAAGCAGAAGAGAAACAGCTGCTCAATGTCTTTCTCCGTAACGGCTATCCAAAAAACTTCATATTCCGACACAAAGCACCCAACCACAACACACCACACAGCCAACCACCACGCAAAAACTAACCCTACTGTACACAAAAGGGGTGTCAGAAATGACAGCCAGAATCTTCCAACCGCTAGGAATAACAATAGCCCACAAGCCCACAGCCACACTCCGACAGGAATTATCCAGAACCAAAGATACAATACAGAAGAATGAAAGAAACAAGGTAATCTACAAAATCAACTGTAACCATTGCAACTAATTCTACGTGGGACAAACATCATGTCAATTAAAAAGCAGGATCCACAAACACCAGTTGGCAGTCAAACGCCATGATCCCAAATCCTTAATCTCTACCCACACTGACACCAAACAGCACCAGTTTGATTGGAGCAACAGAAAAATCATCAGCCATGCTACCACAACGCTCATGAGTTCATCGAAGCCTGGCACTCCACAAGAATTCATTAATAGACACGTTGACCTACAACCAGCCTACGAACCCGTCAGAATCCAAATCAGATGCGCAGCCAACCAGAGACAGCACTGACCCTCAACCAACCCACGCAACCCTCCCCACCAGCAGTTCACCTCCCAATGACCCTGACCTGATGTAATCTCCTTATCACAAGACCCATCACAAGACTCACTGATGACTCACAGCTGACTCATCACAAGACCCTCACTTGACACACCCACACCTGAAGCCCTTACAAATAGAAGAACACTGATATCCCCTAAACTCTGCTGAAGATGTTACTTAGCCTGGTAGCGAAATGTTCGGAAACCAACCAACAAGCTTGGAGAATGAACTCTCACCCTCATTTTATACAATCTATTTCATGAATGTAAAGTTATTTGAATTCACTGAGAACTTTATAGAGGTCTGAGAACAGCTTTTTTTTTTCCCTGTGCACCTTCTAGCAGTTTTCAACAATTAACGCCATAAACCTTAGCTGGTCCTTACTACTGTGAACATGAGGTAGTACAACACAAGAAAAATGGATTTATAGTGAAATATATAGTGAAATTATAGTGAAAAATGGATTTATAGTGAAATATAGATTTCATAATATTCCCAGTGTAATGAGTCAGGACACTATTTTATTATAATCTCAGGAAAGCCATCAACACAAACAAAGGTAGGAATCACTGCACAAAGTCCATTTAAAAAGAAAAAGAAAACACCCTGGTTTTGCTACTATACACTAGATTACTCCCACAACTTTGTCTCTAAAGTAGAAATACATATCCTGCCATCTTAAGAACCTTTGCTTTTGGGTTGCCATTTTTCATGTCACAGCATGAGGAATCCAATATAAGAAAATAAATGCTACCTGTAATTTAAGACATGGGGAGTAAAATCAATTTTTGTTTTTATGTTGGTCGTCTCACATTTTAAATATAGTCATGTACTCCACTCAGGTTGTGATCCTTGGCCTGAAAAAAGATAGGGGAGTCCATTCTAGGAAATAATATTCCTTGATTCCTAATGCTGGATGGGGAATTCTTGGAAGCTGCCAAGATTGAGAAACATTGCTTTAACTCCTGAGCCACAAACACCCAGTTCCCCATCTCCCTCCTCTATAAATTTGTCCAAGAATTGTGAATTCTGGTAAAGAAAAAATACATCTATTTCTGACTGATTAGAGATTTTGCAATTAAATTTCAAGCCATTGCTATTCTGAGATCCCTCAATGATATTTGTAACATTATTAATTTATTTTCATTTTTCCAGATCCTCAATAACTACTATGTCTCATTTGTATTACTATTCATAATAATGGCAGGCATAGCATGGTAATTGAATGCAATTAAAATCTAAATACAGACACACTCAGAGATATTAAACAATTGTACATACAATTATCATATTGCCATCCTGTAATACCCATCTTTCATTTTCCTATTATTACATAGTTTGAATTATGGGCTATCAAAGACAATACTTGGATGCTTTCAAGGCTTAAAAACTGTTCCCTGAATCATGGCTCATTGCAGTTATGGGTGTGTACAGGTGCATGCATGCACCTGTGTGGTTCCAGAAAAAACTAGGGCGGTTTAATTCAAGTACTGACATCAAGATTCAAAACCTGATGTTCCTCATGTAAAATCTCTACCAAATGACTCATCTACAGGTAATCCTCCACTTACAATCACAATTGAGCCGCAAATTTCTGTTGCTAAGCAAGACAGTTAGTTAAGTGAGTTTTGCCCCATTTTACGACTTCTTTTGCAACAGTTGTTAAGTGAGTCATTGCAGTTGTAACATGGTTGTTAAGTGAATCTGGCTTCCCCATTGACTTTGCTTGTCAGAAATTAGCACAAGGGGATCACATGACCCTGAGACACTGCAACCGTCATATAAATATGAACCAGTTGCCAAGTGTCCAAAGTTTGATCACATGACCATGAGGATGTTGCAATGTCGTAAGTGTGAAAACCAGTCATAAGTCACTTTTTTCAGTGCTGTTGTTAAATGAATAGTTGTAAGTTGAGGATTATCTGTACTGAGAAATAGGAGGAGAAATGCAGAGTTGGTGGTGTTTTCTGAACTTGGTTATTTTCTTGCAGACATTTCATTACCAAACTAGGCAACATTATCATTGCTAGTCTAGCACTTATGATACTGTATCTAGTTTGATAATGAAATGTATGTAAGGAAACAACCAAGCTCAGAGAGCACCAAGGACCCTGCAGTTCAATCCTGAGCTACAAATATTTTCTTCTATCAAAAGTGGAAATTTTAGCCATTCTTCTAGCGTCATGCATACCTACTCACCTGATTTCATGTACTATGTATTATAATATAGTATGCCTCCGGAATCATTGTCAAAAATATTGTAAACTCAATAGTTTACTTGCTTTCAGAAGCATTGTACAAGAGACATTCCTCTACGGAGGCTTTTAACCAGACAATTTGCCTAATGCTAAATCTGTTGTTTGGCACGTCTCCTAGTAAAGTACATATTATGTCATTGTGGGGACAATGACATGATTTCTACTATAATTTTTAAAAGCCTTCTTTTAGAAGCAACATAAAGGAAGAGTGTATTTGGGGTCAAGGAACATTATGTTCAACAGACTGGAACAGTTGCTTGGTAGGTAAGTCTGAACATAATAGAATGGCAATAATATATTAAGCAGTATTTGTTTTTCATTTAGTGGCAGAGCATGACAGAAGAAAGAGACAGAGAAAAAAAATCTAACCCTGCGCACACATGATTACAATGCATATCCCAATTTTTTTTCTGTAGAAGACAAAATATAATCCCTTCCTCTTTTTTTGACTTTATCTCATTATGACTTTACCTATGAGATAAAGTAAATTAAGAGTACATGATTTGGATTCATGGCTGAGATTGTTACATATTGAGAGTGCCTGGTTACAACCAGGTCCTCCATTTGAGCGGGAGAATGCGAACCGCTGATTGGTCGAGCTATCTGACAGCTCCCTATAAAAGAGCTAGCTGTCAGACTGGCTCTTTGCTGGAGTCTGTACATAGTTGAATAAAGAACCATTCATTTGAAGCCTGTCTCCAGTCTCTTCACTCACCAGACTTAACAACTGGCGACAAGGGTGGGATTGTGAAGACGGACTGAAGCAAAAAGAGCTGATCAAGATTCAACTGACTCCAGCCAGGCGGAGAGAAACGGTGGCCATTTTGCGTGGCAACTTTGAATACCAGAAGCTGCAGCATGTCGGCCTTCCACCCGCCTACGCCTTTCGATCTGGCAAAAGAGACCTGGGGGTCCTACATGACCAGGTTTGACTGTTTCCTCGAGGCCAACGACCTCCTCGGGTTGTCAGACAACCGTAAAAGGGCGCTTTTCCTCAGCCACTGCAGGCACGAGGTATTTCACACGGCTGAGTCCCTGTCAGAGCCAACACCAGTACAGACGGTGTCGTGGCAGGTGCTTCAGAACTCACTGAAGACACACTATGCCCCTGTGCCATCCAAGGTTCTGCGGCACCATGAATTCTGCCAGCGGATGCAATGAGACGGGGAGTCCATAAACCAGTACATGGCGGCTCTGCGGAAGGCCACCACACATTGTGAATTTAGGGACTTGGATGATATTTTGTTAGATCAATTGATCTGTGGAGTGCAGGACCTCCGGTTGCAGCGGCGTTTGCTTGCCAAGGCAAATCTAACACTACAGACAGCTCTGGATGAAGCAAGAGCGACCGAAGTGTCAAATAAGGGGGCAGACTCGCTACATCGGCACACTGGGCCACCTGCTCCACAGAAGGCAACACTGTCGGTACATGAAAGCCATTGACAGGACGACTCCTTGGATGACAGCGAGGAGGAAGTGTTCCGAACAGACCGGCGCCAAAGAACTGAGAGCCTGAGATCTCAACCATGCTCTAGTTTTGGGGGACAGCACCTACAGGCAACCTGCAAATACAGGGATGCCATCTGCCGTTGCTACGAGCGCCCTGGGCACCTAGCGAGAGTTTGCCAGGCCAGCCAACCGTCTGGGATACGAGCCTCTCCAGACACCAGAAAAGCCGAAGCCAAGCAAGCACCGAGATGAGAGCCTGGAAGCCGAAGCGCCACGCTGACAGCACCAGGGCCCCGGAGATGAACCAGACCAGGATTGGGCAGGCGAGCACCCCCAGCCACAAGAAAATACATGTGACAATACTCTTAGAGGGGTCTCCCTGCGAGATGGAAGTCGACACAGGGTCATCGATTTCCATCATGTCCTGGGCAGCTGTCAAACGGGCCATTCCAGCGGTCCACCAGGCACAACTGAAGAGCCAACCCCTCAAGCTCAGTGATTACCAGGGGAATCGAATTTCCGTGCTGGGCTGGGGGACCTTTCCATGTGCAGTTTGGCAAGTTTGACGGGAACCTGCCCCTGACGGTGGTTCACGGCTGCCTCCCCAATCTGTTTGGCCTGGACTGGTTCGACGCCCTGGGAATGGGAGTGACTGGGATCAACATGGTTTCCGGTGGCTGCACTGACGACCTGCTCCGGGAGTTCCAGGACGTCTTCGGTGCTGAGGTCGGCAAGTATGTGGGCACCCCTATTTCGTTTAATCTCAACCCTAACATAGCGCCCATTAGGCTTAAGCCCCGTCGAGTCCCATTTGCGCTTAAGCCGAAAATCGACCAAGAGCTGGATAAGCTCATCAGCCAAGGCATCCTTGAGCCGGTCGATCATGTGCGATGGGAAACTCCTATAGTGACACCGGTCAAGAGTGACGGGTCCGTCCGCATCTGCGTGGACTATAAATGCACCATCAACAAAGCCCTCCAACAGAGCGCATACCCAGTACCCATAGTGCAACATTTACTGCACACACTAGGCCCGGGCGCCATCTTTGCCAAGTTAGACCTTGCATAGGCGTACCAGCAACTGCCGGTAGATGGTGCTACGGCAGAGGCGCAGACCATCGTCACGCATAGGGGGGCATTCAAATGCCATTGTTTGCAATTCGGGGTTAGTGTAGCCCCAGGGATTTTTCAAGGCATTATGGAACGCCTATTAATCAAAATCCCTGGGGTGGTACTCTATTTTAATGATGTTCTAATCACTGCTGGAAATGAACAACAACTAATTGACAGGCTGCGCGAAGTCCTCAGCAGATTCAGGGCTGCCGGACTCAAAGTTAAAAGCAGCAAATGTCAGATTGGGGTCCCAGAGGTAGAGTTCCTGGGGTATCGAATCAACGGGGCTGGCATTCATCCTACCACAAGCAAGGTTAGGGCCATCAGGGAAGCCCCCACACCCACAAACAAGACCGAGCTGCAGGCGTTCCTGGGGTTGCTGAACTTCTACAGCGTTTTTCTGAAGAACAAGGTGACTGTGGCCGAGCCTCTTCACCGGCTGTTGGCGAAGAAGGCTACTTGAGTCTGGGGGCGTGCAGAAGCAGCTGCTTTCGCGGCTGTCAAGGAACTCCTGTCAGAGGACAGTTTCCTGATTCAGTTCAATGAGACATTGCCGGTGGTCCTAGTGTGCGACGTGTCTCCTTTTGGGGTCGGGGCTGTTCTCAGCCACTGACTGCCCAACGGGAAGGAGGCCCCAGTCACCTATTTTTCACAGACGCTGTCCAGCGCAGAGCAAAACTACAGCCAGCTTGACCGGGAGGCACTGGCTGCGGTGGCCAGGGTGAAAAGATTTCACGAATACCTGTTTGGCAGGGACTTTGAGCTGGTCAGGGACCACAAGCCCTTGTTAGGGCTGATTGCGGGGGACCGTCCTACCCCGGTGTCCCTGTCTCCATGGCTCACCAGATGGACTATTTCCCTCTCGGCTTACTCCTACCGGCTGACCCATCGACCCGGACGCTTGCTGGGGCACGCCGATGCCCTCAGCCGTTGTCCGCTGCCTGATTTTGTGGATGACCCCACTCCGGGCATCCCCGTACTCCTCATTGACTGCCTGGACTCTGGCTTGGTCAGGAAGGCGTGGTCAGCTTCCCTTGGCGCGACGTCTCCCGCGAAAGCTCCGTGGGGACGTCGAATTTGCAGCCGCTTGGGAGCTCTGGTTCCATCTGAACCAAGCTGAAACTCCCCTGGAGGGGGAGGGAAGAAGTGGGGGCCTTGCAGGTTCCCTGGAGGGTAAGGCAAACCCCCAAGGAACGCTGCACAAACCCCGTGACCGGCAGCTGTATAGGGCGCTTTGAGTGCCATAGAGGGAACGACCATGAATAGAAGGAAGAAAGTAAAGAACTGGGATCCATCTAGCTAAGAAGATTAAAGTTTTTAAAGTTTTTAAAGCAGGAGAGGAGACAAAGAAATGTGCTGGACTCGGGTGAGTGAATGGCCAATTTAAATACAGAAAACTTGAAAAGAGACTAATTGGGGATTTTCCAGAACGGAAGATGGTGGCTATCTAGCAATTGGAAATACCATAGAGTGATTGCAATAAAACAAAGATTAAGCCCAAGGAGATTACAGATATTTATGTAATCGGACTTGGATAAAAATTAAATAAATTGGAGATTTGGAAAATATATGTTTGAAGTATTTTGAAGCTTTTTGAAGATTTATATTTAAAGAGAGATTATGTGATATTGAGGAGCTGACAGTGCCATTTGCTGGCTAAAAGAAATTACTGCAAAACGAAATGGGAAAGTTTGTTGAAAATCTGACTATGACCTTGATTTTAAAAAAAC
>QLTV01003280.1:307210-326772 GCA_003457575.1 Thermophis baileyi | reverse complement strand
AACAAAACATCCCAGAAAGGAGGAAGGATAGGAACGGAGGAGAAAAGGAGGAGGAAGAAGGAGAAAGTAAGAAGAGAGGGAAGAGAGGGGTGAGTGAGGAAAGAGGGTAGGAGAGGAGGGGAGTGGAGAGAGAGAGGAAGAAAGTAGTTCAGGAGGAGGAGAAGGGAAGGAAAGAAGAAATGGAAGGAGGGGTTGTAAGATAAAGGGGGGATGGGAGAAAAAGCAATCCTGAACTAAAATAAAGTAATAAGAGAAATATAAGAAATATGTATAAATATGAAATGAATGTATAAAAGATTGAAATGAGATGATAAATATGTGAAATGTCTATATGGAAATATGAATCGAAAGAAGAAATGGACAAAATGGATGTAAGATAAAGGGGGGATGGGAGAAAAAGCAATCCTGAACTAAAATAAAGTAATAAGAGAAATATAAGAAATATGTATAAATATGAAATGAATGTATAAAAGATTGAAATGAGATGATAAATATGTGAAATGTCTATATGGAAATATGAATAAAAAAAAATCTTAAAACTGACTCTGGCCTGGTCACCTAGGCTGAGGTGGCTGCCCACTCAGCCAAAGATCCTGTGTTCCGGACTATTTTGAACTGGGTGTGGAGGGGATGGCCCCAAGGGCCTGTTAGCCCGGAGTTCAAACCATATGCTTGCAAGCAGCATGAGATTTCGGCTCAAGGGGGGTGTCTATTGTGGGGTGATCTCATACTTGTTCCTCTGTCGCTATGAGAGGCAATTCTAAGGGCACTGCATGAGGGTCACCCAGGGGTGGTCAGGATGAAGGCTCTGGACCGGAGCTATGTATGGTGGCCAAACATGGATAAACAAATAGAGGAGTGGGTTGCGGGCTGCACCCCATGCCAAGAGTCTAGGGCCACCCCTCCTAAAGCCCCAGCGCAAGAATGGGAAAGACCCAGGGCACCGTGGTCTAGGATCCACATTGATTTTGCGGGACCATTCCACAGGCAAACGTTCTTAGTAGTAATAGATGCCTACTCCAAATGGTTGGAGATAATACTCATGGGGTCAACCACGGCCGAAGCTACAATCAGGGTACTCAGGAGGTTGTTTGCCACGCATGGGTTACCCGATGTATTGGTGTCCAATAATGGGCCCCAATTTACGGCCACTCCATTTGACGGGTTCCTGGCCGATCTAGGCATCCATCATGCATTGATCGCTCCTTTCCATCCTTCCAGCAATGGTCAGGTTGAAAGGACAGTGAGATCGGCCAAGGAAGCCCTAGGCCGACTAGGCCCCAGTGACTGGCAGGCCAGGGTAGATACGTTCCTGTTAGTGCAACATATCACCCCGAGTGCAGTGACTGGGAGAAGCCCGGCCGAGCTATTAATGGGCTGGCGGCTTCATTCAAAATTAGATAGACTGCACCCAACTACTCACAACAAACAAAGCTAAGCACAAGTATACAAACCAGGTCCTTCCACACTGGAGACTTGGTATTTGCAAAAAACTTTGCCAAGGGATCCCTATGGCTACCTGGGGAAGTCATAGAAATCACCGTACCAAGATCATATGTGGTCCTATTAGTCGATGGGAGAAAATGGTGGTGGCACATTGACCAACTGCGCAGCCGCCACCCACCAAATGCAGATTACCAACAATTCCAAAATAATGACTTCCAATACAATCCCCCTACAACTAACTCAAGCCCGAGGGATGCGGAACACTTACTTGGGGATCCAGAGTTCCAGCGATGACACGACCATGAATCAGTTCCGGTGGAAGCCAAGGCCCCGCCCGAAAGCTTCCAGGAGCTTCCACAGGCGGAGCAAGAGGCAGCAGCAGACCCAACCTCCCTGTCCGCTGCTGCCACACCTACTGAACTGCGCAGGTCCGAAAGGGTTTCTAAACGCCCCGCCTACTTACAGGACTACATATGCTAAGTAGACTGTTCCATCTAAGAGGGGAGGGGTGTTACATATTTAGAGTGCCTGGTTACAACCAGGTTCTCCATTTGAGCGGGAGAATGCGAACCACTCATTGGTTGAGCCATCTGACAGCTCCCTATAAAAGAGCTAGCTGTCAGACTGGCTCTTTGCTGGAGTCTGTACATAGTTGAATAAAGAACCATTCATTTGAAGCCTGTCTCCAGTCTCTTCACTCACCAGACTTAACAGAGATTGTATAGTAAAAGATTGGAAATTTCATTGGACTACTATATATATACTATATATACACATACTGTATATATAGTATATATATACTACTATATATATATACTATATATACACATACACTGAGTTGTAAGTTCAATTATCCAAATGGGCCTGCAGGAGATGAATTTTTAGAAAATTATTTGGGTGCACTCCAGCAGCCAGCAACAAAATGAACATGCAATAGTATGTTATAGCAACAATTCAATTGTATCTCTAGTATTAATATTCCAGGACAATAGGTAGTGTTGATAGTCGACCTCGTATATTTCATTTAAAGAGAGATGAAGATTACAGAGAAACCACAAATGTTCAAACCATCACATATCTTCAATGGTTTCTATCCCTTGCAACATGAAATTTGGTTTTACTGAAGCTTCTTAATCTACATTATTAATAGAAAAGACGTAGAGTTTTTAGAAAATTGTACATTTACAATACAGATTTCTTTCATGCTGTTCATTCCATAAATTTGATCAAAGCTTGGCAAATATGAAAAGATATATTTATATCTACATCTTCAAAATATATTTATGTCTTCAAAATATATTCATGTTTTAGATTTCAGCCTTATAACACATTAGAGAATTAAGTCCCATCAAGAAGTAATAGAATGGCTAAGTGAAAACTTTCTCTGTATGAAGCAAAATGTAAATATTAATACGTTTTTTTCTGGTTTTATTTAAATATTGGGTGTTATATAATTTGATTGCCTTTTGCTGTAGGTATACACTAACACATATAGGGCAACATTTTATGGATAAAATCACTTCAGTTTGTTCTTAAATACAACATGAATTTAGAGGAGTAACTGGCCTTATATTGTAAAATTATCTGGAATTTGCTTTAGCTGGCCAGCTCTAAGGGAGTAGATAAGATTATTTTGTATGGATTCAGCAATTTGTAGGCTTGACACATGTCCTACTCCTTAAGGAAATTAGGAAGAATGTGAGAAAATAGTGGAGGATCTTGAAGAGGCCCTCTAAAAATCCTTTCCTGAATACAGTGAATCTTGACAACTATCAGTTGGTCTTTAGATTTCCTAGAGAAAGTAGAATATCTAGGCCTATTTTATCCATGGGTCAGGCCTGGACATGATAAAGATTACCTTGGTCACTTTAGTGGATAACTTTCCTTTGACCATGCATAAGACTGTTCCTCCTGGTCCTTTTAGAACTACTTATACACCTTTGATATCATGAACTATAGAATCCTTCTGGTCTGTCTAGAGTTGAAAGTTGGGGCCATTGTTTTGCTGGGGTTCCACTTTTTCCCTGATTGTGCAATACCAATCAGTAGTAATGGGGGAAGAAAAGTTATCCAGGCAGTTACTTATGAGGTACCACAGGATTCATCTACTTCTCCTACTTGCACTACTGAACATATACATGAAGTGACGGTTGGCATAACATCCTCAATATCCTGATTATGCCAAATTAGACATTCCCATGCCAGGCTAGAGTAGCAGCATATATCCTTCCCTGTTTCTGGAGGCTGTTAGAATCTAAGGGTGACAAAACGAGCTGAAACTGAATGACTGGTTTCTGAAGGGCCACAGATTCCGATTCTTGGTATAAAGCAATGATGTATCAGATCTCCTGGAATGAAGCATGATATGTATGTATGCGTGTAACATGTGTGTGGGTGTGGGTATATATTTGTTCCAGAATCAAAAATACATTGCCTCTTACACAGAACTTAAGGTACACACATTTGCCAAAATGACAAATAGCTAACAAAGAAGCCAGTTTATGATGCCAATCTACCACAAATGGAACTGTTGATAAACAACTACAATTTAAAAAAAATCATTAAAAAGTTGTGGAAGCCCTAGAATTTGAAAGATTATTAATGTATTTTGAAATATATTATGGAGGCAAAAATAAGGAAAACAGCTTATTGACACTTCCACCTCACTTTCTGCAAAGGTAACATGCCTGATAGCCCTGTTGTTGTTTTTAAAGTTTAGTGATAATCACACAGTGCAATTTCAAAAATAGATTGCATGGAAAAATTGTTAGTTTTATGTGACTTAAGCTGTCATGAACCAATTATTGTATGTAAAGATGCAAAGATCTGGTAGACTTAACAAAATATTGAAACATTTATTTGAAGAAGTCAGAGGAACCAGAGCCCATTTCATTTCTATTTGCGCTCTCTCGCTCTCTCTCTCTCTCTCTCTCTCTCTCTGTGTGTGTGTGTGTGTGTGTGTGTGTGTGTGTGACAGAGACACAGAGAGAGACAGAGAAACACAGTCCAAATAAGATAATTTTTGTTCCCCTTCCCTTCAATATAGTTCCCTTTCTACATTAAACTCATTTAGCAGAAGGGAAGAAAATAATACAGAAAAACCTATACCATCTAAAGGAATAACTCACAAGGGGAAAAATTGATTTTCTTTCTTGAGTGCTAAGTCGATTCCGCAGCAATATAGCAATGCTCTTTGCCATTTAGGCATTTCACTCTATATTAAAATTGCAACATCTTGAGTCATAAATTATGAGGCTGTGCTCTCAGTTCTGAAGAAAGGGTGAGCTTATAAGAAACAAAAAAAATGGTGAGCTTATAAGAACCAAGAAATATCCACTGGAACCTATCAATGAACTAAAGTCACTGAAAGTGATGGCTCATTATACTGTACAGAAGGAAAGGAGTACTCAGCAGAGGTTGGCTGTTAGGATCTAGACTACATCAGTGGTAGACTAGATAGGTTTTCAAGGTAGGAAACTGCTTATTAGGTAAGCAACAAACTTATGAACTGATGACGCACGTGCTATATGGAAAGGAATAATTGGGAATCCTGGTGGAAATTTGAGTTCTACTCTAGTGAGTTTACAAAGAGTTGATCATCACGCCCCAAATTAATAATAATAATGATAAAGTTAAATCTCAAATTCTCATATACCTATGTAAGAAAATCATAAGACAATCTGTTATGTTGAAGGTATTTAAGGTAAAGCAACATTAAAAAAAATTAACTACTTTTGCTAAGCATCTAATAGAACTATATTGAAAATTACTGTAGGATAATTTAGAGACATTTCCCCCCTCTTTCTTCTCTTTTCTAATTGTTCATATTGATGGCACTTTACCAATGCTGCATAAACATCCAACAAAATAATTTACTTTCCTGTTTTTAGCCTAGCTGTAAAAAACTATCCTGCCTTAACAGTTGCAGACAAAGTGATTTATGACTGAGAAGGCTTGTTATGAATGAATCTCAAGTGTGTCATGCTGAGTTGATAGTGGCATGATATTTGTTGTTCTTGGCACCCTAACATTTAGAAACTAACCAAATCAAGATTGACTTTCCCATTTTCAATCTGCTATATGCATTCGTATCCTAATATGGCAATTACTCTGAGGTTGCCATAGTAATATAAGAGGTACAGTTACCAAGTAATGTAATAGTTAACAAAATCTATTGCAGAGTGTGAAGACTTTGTTGATTGCAACTATATCATTAAATTTCCATAGTATTATACAGTAGCTCTTCAATTTTCTGTGCCAAGGTCAATCCCCTTTTTCCAAAGAAAAAGGGGATGAGCAGCATTTCCTATACTTGATATTGTGTTAAGATATAAATAAGTGCATATACAAGTTTTAAAATGGCATGAGATTAGGGTGGTAATTCTAATTCTAATGAGTTGGCCAATATGTGCTCATTATGGCTACAGTACCAAGTCACATACTGTAAATTATTATAGATCCACCAATGTAAGGCATTTTATCTTTAATTGAGGATAGGGTCGGGAAAGAAGAAAATGCCACTTTCCTTTGATTTAGCAAAATACTGGTTTTAATTACCAAAAATAGAAATTTGAAAATATTAACATAGTTCTGTATAAGGCTTAAATAACTAAGGCAGGCTCCCAAAATGGCTGTTTCTCATTAAAGTTATTTTTTTCAGTCCTGAAGAATATATAAAATTTAGACCCTGCATATTCCTTTAATATTCATTTAAAAAAACCAAATATAATCTAATTAAAATATTTTCAGAATTGATCATTTTCATCTGCATGTTTTATTAAGCATTTTATCAGTTAGTTTATATTTGTTTTTCTCTTACAGGGTATGTAAGCCTTCACATGTATTCATGCCAAGGAAATTAATCCGGGTCTTATTCTCACAGAAGCAAACATTAAATTATAAGTGTTACTATAATGATATTCAACAGGACAAGGTACCAGACACAGAAGTCCTCTCCAGAGTAGGCCTGCAATTAGTTCACACCCTGCTGATGAAAGCCCAGACACGCTGGGCAGGCCATGTTGCAAGGATGCCAGGCATCCCCAAACAGCTCCTCTATGGTGAGCTGTCTCAAGGAAAGCGATCACACGGGGGACAAAGGAAGCGATACAAAGACACGTTGAAAGCCTCCTTCAAGTCCCTGGATATCGACACCACCTCCTGGGAAACCCTGGCACAAGATCGATCAACATGGCACAGGCTGATCCACCAAGGCTGCCAGACATCTGAGGACAAAAGAACAACCATAGCACAAGAGAAGCGAGCACTCCGCAAAGCTAGAGCTGCAAATGCTGCAACAATGGTGCCCACACGTCTGCCCGTGTGGCAGAACATTTCGTGCCCGTATAGGCCTTATCAGCCACCTACGGACACATCGTGGACCGCCCACAACCTGTTAGATGTCAAGGTCCTCTTCGAACACGATGGACGAATATCATTCAACACTTACTTGAGAAGTCCATATTGATTAGTTTTTGTTGTTGAGTGTTAAACATAGACTACAGCGTAGAGTACTTAAACTTAGACCAAAAGCAGCTGCCTTCCTTTTATTCTTATTTCTTCAACAATCTAGCCGCCTTTTTATGAACTAATTGAATAAAGTCACAGATGTGGGGGCCCCTTTTATTACATTTTAAAGCTTTTTCTATGAATACAGACCTGAAATCTAGACTCTCAATATTCCAATAGAATTAACTCATTGACAATCATATTTCTGTTTTCCTACGGTCCAAAAATAACAAGAAGGTAAGCCAGCACATAAATCAATGAATTCCTAGGTACAGTAAAACTGCAAAGAAAGATCCTGTCAATTCAAGCCAGATGCTGCTTGCAGGGAGAAATGGGCTGATGAGTAGATTGTAAGAAACAGAAGAATGACAAGGTAAAAAGAATTGTACTTAGCTGAGGAAGACAACTGTTGATCTTTAGCGATTGCCTCTCAATAATGGAGAATCCCAGGAAGTCTCATACAAATAGAGCACTCTGAAATCTCTATGGATCTGTGCCCAGTCTTGGCTAAGCACCAGATGTTTTTATGATTTAAGCAGTTGTGATGGGGATTGCTTGCAACTGTTAATATAAATGGGGACTATATATGGATAGATCATGGGGTTTTAAGTGCCATGCATGCTAGGAGGCAAGCAGGGGAGAAGAAAGATTGTTCTATACTCAACTGTCAGCTGTTTTGGGGTTCAGACATTATGCTCTGCCATGACATGGTCTCTTTGATCTGTTCTTAACAGGATGTTTTAATGCAGCCATTGCAACATGGGAACCTTCCCTTACAGTTTAGTGAAATCCAAATTTCACTAAAAAAATTTTTTCGTTTAATCCAATTTTTTTTACTACTGGTTCTGTGGGCATGGCTTGGGTGTGGTGTGGCTTGGTGGGCGTGGCTTGGTGGGCATGGCAGGGGAAGGATACTGCAAAAACCCAGCCAGAGGTGGTATTTGCTGGTTCTCCGAACTACTCAAAATTTCTGCTACCGGTTCTTCGAACTATTCAAAATTTCCGTTACTGGTTCTCCAGAACATGTCAGAACCTGCTGGATTGCACCCCTGTACAGTGTGAACTATTTCAAAACAAACCATGACTTAAACAAGATATGTGAACCATGACATCTGTTTTACGTAACAAAACTATCCTGTTGAAACTAAGTAGACCTAAGGCAAGTCATTGCTTGAATGATAAACATGGACATTCCTGTAAATGCTGAGAAGTTTGATTTTTTTAAAAAAAGTGGGGCTTTGATCTTTTTTTTTTAATGATTAACAACCTTTCTAGTACAAAAGGGTCGTTTTGAATTGGCTACAGAACATTTACTATATTTCCATTTACTGTATAATATGTCTCAGATGATACTTTAAGAATCCAGGCAGATGAAAATAATCTGCCACCATAGTAACAAGGTAACATAATTCAAATCCTTTTGATTATTTCTTTCAGTACTGATAAGGAGCAATTGTAAGGGTAATTTTTCTCTTATAATTTGTTTTTATACAACATCAATGAACAATTATATGAATTGTTGAAGAGGCAATTAATGAAGAAAGGTTGAGTAAATTCTCCAGTTTAAAACACACTGAATAAAAGTCATTTATACAGAATTACTGTATCAAATTCTCATTCTCAAGTATCTGGTTACCAGTAGGACTGAAGGAACATAATTATACCGTAGAATTATGGAGTTCAAAGGGACCACACAGATCTAGTCCAACCCTCTGCAATGTTCAAGAAAACTGGTTAAAACATCCAGGAGAGTTGCTTTCTAGTCTCCTGTTAAAAATGTGAAAATAACTTCCAGAGTGAGACTGTTCCACTGTTGTACAGCACTTATTATTAGTAAGGTTTTTTATTATATTTAAATAAAATATAGGTAGCTGCAACTTAGAGCAGCACGGTGGCCTAGAGGTGGAGCTCTCACCTCACGATCAAGAGGCTGTGAGTTCGATCCTAGATAGTGGCAGATATTTCTCTCTGTGGGTGCAGTAATTGTCTGTTGCAAACATTGCATAGGCGTCAGGAAGGGTATCCGGCCAGTAAATGCTCAACTTCATTCAGTCGCTGCAATGCCACCCCGATGCAAAGGATTACAGGGTCGTTAAAGGGAAAAAAATAGGTAGCTGCAACTTACACCTTATAACTTATGCTATTTATTATACAATTGGGGATTGAGCAGGCCATTCTGCAGTTAATAACTGAGGAGATAAAATAATGTTGCTTTTCTTGGAAGTAATGAATTCTATTTGTAAAAACACAGTTTTATCCTGTTGAGCTCTATTGTTAAAGATAAATTTATAAAGGAAGAAAGAGTCATGCAGCAGATGGTAAGTTAATTACCTATCAGTTTTACTATTCCTTTCAAATAATAATATGACTGCTTGATAGACTTCTGGCACAGAGGCTAATCTAATGCAGAAGTTATGTGAGGGTTTTTTTTTGTTTTTTGTTTTTTTGTAGAAATCTAACACTTTCAATTTTACTTTTTGTTTTACATAATTTCTCTGAAGTTCCTATCAAAGGATCTGGATGGCTCACATATGTAAAACCCATAAAACTATACTAGTATTATTAATAATACAACTAGATAGTAATATTAGGTTTCTCCCAACAAGATCTGAAAGCCTATTTCTCCAATTAATCTGTTTCCCATTTACCACTAAAACTATTGCTTTATTGCCTGAAAGCATTAGTTTAGGATTTGATGTCTATCTTGTCTACATATTTTGGAATGAGAAGACAAAAATGCATTATCTTTTCTACAGTCTCCTTATCATTGTCTGTATTCATTTAATCCCCCCGACATGCGGTGGACTAAGTGCTTCCCATATCATTTCTATTTCTATTTCATTTTTCAGCTTTATTTTAATGCCTCTCAAAATACTTTTGTATCATCTGCTATCTAGCTTTCTTTATTTTTCTTTCTTGGATGACATTTTCAATGTCTGAAGGAATCTTTCAGTGTATCGAGTTATTACCCAGAATCATAGTTGAATAGAATAATAAAGTTGGAAGGGACTATTTAGGCTGGTATTTTCCCAACCTTAGGCACTTAAATTTGTGTGGACTTCAATTCCCAGAATCCCCCAGCAGCATGTAATCCTCAACTTATGACCATATTGGAGCTCGGAGTTAGGTCGTAAATCATGAGACTGAGCTGATTTTACTACCATTTTTTGTAGTGGACATAAAATGGACGCAGTGATTGTAAAGCAAGACTATTCATGCTTATGGTCATTTTTTTGCTGGAAACTGGTTCCAAAGGCCAAAACCAGAAAAAGTCATAAATTGTGGTCACCGCAGAATGCTGCAACTAGCTGTAGAAGTGAGCCAGTTGCCAAGTGCTCCAAAAGTGGTCATGTGACCTTGGATGGGTGCCATTGTTGGAACTCCAGAATCGGGTCATAGGTATCTTTTGGGAGGTCCATAACTTTGAATGGTTGCTAAGCCAGGGGTCCCCAACCCCTGGTCCATGGACTGGCACCAGGCTGCGGCATGCCAGAAACTGGGCCGCGCGAACAAGCAAAGCCCCATCCAAGGGATGTAGGCAGCACACGAAACCACACCCCCTCCGATCTATGGAAAAACCTCTTTTCACGGAACCGGTCCCTGGTGCCCAAAAGGTTGGGGGCCGCTGTGCTAAGCAACCAGTCATTAATTGAGGACTACCTGTAGTCCATGACTTACAACTACTAGATCAGCAACTGTTCAAAGTTACAACAGTACTGAACAAGAATTTACAATTGGTCCTCAAAGTTACAGCTATTACAGCAACTCTGTGGTCACGTCATCATAGTTTTAATTCCAACTTAACCTCCGTGGACCTCACCCCATATTTAAGACATCCTTAAGGGGGCATGCGTAAGTGCAGGAGCATGCCTATCATCCCTGTCACATTTTAATTTTTTTTCATTTTACTTGTTTGAATATGTACTTTTTGTTTGGCAATTCTCACAATGGTTGCAGCAACGCAGCTACAATGGTGGCTACACAATCACCCTTTGCAACCTTCCCTGCTGATTTCCCACCCGCTAAGTCAATGGTGAAGCTGGCAGGGAAGGTTGTTGCAAATTGCTCCTGTAAGTCCCTCCTCCTGCTTTCTATTCTGAGGAGCCCCTACCCTCTATAGCAGGGGTCTCCAACCTTGGCAACTTTAAGACTAGATTTCAACTCCCAGAATTCCTCAGCCAGCTTTGCTGGCTGAGGAATTCTGGGAGTTGAAATCCACAAGTCTTAAAGTTGCCAAGGTTGGAGACCCCTGCTCTATAGCACACCTCCAGATGCATGCACTCTGTAGCATGCACCTACCCATAGCACCCCCAACTGCCGACGCTCTGTAGTGTGCGTCTGCCTGCCATTGCTAAATATATTATTAAATATATAAATTATATTATGTACACTGAGAGCTAATGCTTAGGCAGAACCTTGAATCATAGGTAAATGCCATACTCCAGGAGATAGGTTAATAAAATGTTTTTACTGTCCACACCTGCTTCAAGCAATTTAAGTACCGACTTTTATGATATCACCAGATGGACATCAAAAGCACAGATTACCTCATAAGAAAAATGCCAGGATACATCCACATTCATATTGTGGAATGGACCATGAATTATTCATTACAAATATGCACATAAAATCTAGAAAAATTAAAGAGAACAGAGATGCCAGAAAAAAATATGATGGAAAAAGACCGTAAAAAACAAGATCAATGAAAAGAACAAATTTAGTATATGAAAACTGAGGCAGAGAGATCTTCCCCAACATTTACAAAATAAATAAAAAATAAATAAATCCAAATATCTTTTAGAAAAAGGCCAAAGAAATATGGAGTGGGGGAATATTGGGGAAGAGTACAATGATTGAATGTATATCAACAAGATAGACTAGAAAAATGTTGCAGTGAAAAATGAAATGGTGGATAAAAAATAATAATTGAGAGATCCTTTTAAGATTATTAGAAAAATTCCAGGAAAATGTATAGCCAGGGTAGGAGGGTAGGAATACTAAAAATTAATCATGGAAGAGTTCCGACAGAGGCCAACAATGTCAAAGGAAGATAAAAGACATATACTGAAATCTTTTTACTACATAAATGGGTTTATAGAATGAAATAAACATTTGCAGACAGAATATATTCTGAAACAACTACATCTAGAAAGTGAGTTATGATAGGCAATTGAGCAGCCACAAATAGAAAAAGGACTAAGCACAGTTGATACTAAGCTGGCAGGAATAGCCAACACCCTAGATGATAGGCTCAAGATCCAGATGGATCTCAACAGACGAACACTGGGCCCTATCTGACAAAATGAAATCCAACCTAGGGAAAAGTAAAGTCTTACACTTAGGCAAGAAAAACCAAAAGCACACGTACAGATTAGGTGAAACCTGGCTTAATAGCAGTAACTGTGAGAGGGATCTTGGAGTCCTACTGGACAATCAAATATGAGCCAGCAGTGTGTGGCAGCAGCCAAAAAAGCCAATGCAATCCTAAATTAACAGAGGGATTGAATCATGTCAGGTACTAGCACCACTCAATAAAGCTTTAGTAAGACCACACCTAGAATACTGCATCCAGTTTTGGTCGCTACATTGTAAAAAAAGATGTTGAGATGCTAGAAAGAGTGCAGAGAAGAGCAACAGAGATGATTAGGGGCCTGGAGGCTAAAACATATGAAAGACGGTTGCAAGAACTGGGCATGGCTAGTCCCCTGAAGAGAAGGACCAGGGGTGACATGATAGCAGTGTTCCAATATTTGGAGGGGCTGTCACAGAGAGGAGGGGGGAAACCTATTTTCCAAAGCACCCAAAGGCCAGGCAAGGAAGAATGGATGGAAACTGATCAAGGAGAGATTCAACCTAGAAATAAGGAGAAATTTTATGACAATGAGAACAATCAACCAATGGAACAGCTTGCCTTCAGAAATTGTGGGTGCTTCATCACTGGAAGCAGTCAACAAGAGACTGGACAGTCACTTGACAGAAATGGTATAGGCTCTCCTGCTTGAGCAGGGGGTTGGACTAGATGACTTACAAGATCCCTTCCAACGCTGTTATTCTGTATCCAGATGAAATACCCATTTGACTGTTTAAAGCTGCAGGAGAAAAAAGTGGTTAAAATGATAATAGCTCTGCCCCTAACTTTAGAATAAGACATTGTGGTCTGGAGACTTGAATGGGTCATATATTCCTACATTAAAAAAGAAAGATGCATGAATTACCAATAATTTGTGCTCATTCCTCAGTTGCAGAACATTTTATTAGCTTAGAAGAAAATAAAAATCCTACATAGATAGGGAAATGTCAAATAAATTAGATTTTAGGAAAGGCAGACATATGAGATCAGATAGCCAATGAGAATTGGAAAGCTGAGGGAACAAAAGAATACAAGGAAGTTTACCTTTGCTGCATTGACTGCACCAAATCTTTGTGTACATTATGTAAGAATGTGGAACCTATTAAGTCTAACGGGTGTGCCAGAACACTGGACACTGGAAAGAACAAAACAAGTATTGTGGCAGACCATACTGCCTCAGTGATATTCAAAAGAAGTTGGAAGGAATAATTTTAAATTCATCATAGGTCTGAAACATGCCAAATGCTTTTCCAAACAGCTCAGTTGTCATGCACACACATTTCTTTCTTCCTAATTGTTTTGAACTGACAACTTTAAAAATATAATTTGGGAGTTGTTTTTTTTTTTTTTGAGGAGGATAATTAAATGTTGGAAATAAATGCATAGCAGATCAGTTGAAGATAAAAATTTGTTAAAAGGTTCATTTTTGAATTGCAAAGTATAATTTTACCTGTTTTTTAATATAGAATTCCACTTTAAAAAAAACATTTGTAATTCAAAGAAAATGAATGTTGGATTACTTACCAGTTTCATTTAAGAACTTCTGCAAAGATGAGAATTGGATCTTACTATTTTTAATAAACCTTTAAAACTTCAAATTAGAAGTATTCTATGGGATATAACCCTGAATAATAGCTATTCTTTAAGAATCATTTTCTCTTTCATAATACAAATCTAGAATTCTCAGTAGTGCAAAGACTTTTTGGTAAATAGCTAGAGGACATTACACTATTTCAAGTCTCTGTAATTAAACTTTTCATAAGCTTTTCATAATCACTTCATACTAAGGCCATGATAGAATAACAAAAGCATGAGAAGGACACTCCCCCCTCATGATCTGGAACAACGCTGGCCCCCTTAAAGAACTGATAGAGTTTTAAATTCTGCAACTATCAGATCAATTGCTTTGCCCTGATTATAATTACACTTGGATAAGGTCAGATTCTGGGAAATCCGTGTTTTTGAAAAAGTATTTCAGCAAAACAGACATATAACACTACGAAATAAGATGAATCTAGCTATGTGTCAATTAAGACTCACAATAGGAAATGCCCAACATGCACTCAAAAGAAATATTTTAACATAAGGTAGCTTGTTTACTGTATACTCTTGCTTTTAAGAACAATATTTATAAGCTTACCTGCATGTTTTATCCTACAGACTTGGTCATTGACAGTACACATTCCTTGAAATATTTTTCATGTTGCTCTGACAATAATACTCAGTATTTTATTTAGTTCTCAAATTATTTTTTCGAAGGGAAGAACAACTTCTCGATAAACTGCATACTGTAATAAACTGGATAGTCTATTTCCTTATCTATTTCTTTTTCAAGTTTAAGTGACTGTATGAAGGTTGTGATGTGTACACTATAGATTTTCAAACCAGCTGTTTGTAATTTAGTTCTTTGTCAATTCTGTATGACAAGAACAAGTCTGGAATGCCACTCAACAGGACATACTATAAAGAAATGCAAACTCAGAGAAGATTACCTATAAAATAGAACACAGAAAGAAACCAGCATTTTACAATATATTATCTAAATCCTTTCAGATATAGGGTCCTTACCTGTGCAAAAGGGCCTTTGTTGCTTGAACAGTCAATCTAGACCAGGAGCACATCTGGAATTTTAGGAGCATGTGAATGCCTGCACTCAGAAAAATTACTGTCACGAGACATGCCTACTCACAAAAGGGGCATTTACTAGAGGATGAATTAGTTTCTCAGGATGCTCATTGGCAGCCCCGTGGGGGTCAAAGCCATTCCTTACGTAAATATGGTCCCAGAGTTTGGTGCTCTCTGACCCACTAGCTGCTTAGAGTTTGCTAGAACTTTTTTAGTATTGAGTGAGCCAGAGACCCTGGTGATTGGGAGAACACTTGGTAAAAGAGCAACACTTGCTTGCTTCAGAGTCAGAAAGATGCACTACATTTAAAGTAGAGTTAAATGGACAGATTCAGAGCCCAGATGGATCTGTACTGGCTTTTCCCTAGCAACATCTGAAAGAGAAGTCCAGGGCTCATTGGAGCTCAGCTTTATTTCTATCATGTTTGGGCTGGGCATTGCATTCCAGTAAGCAAGTTGTGAATGACAAAAAAACTAAATTTGATTTAGATTACTCCCCGTGTAGTTAATTAGTATAATTTGATAAGCTTTTGGAAGGGCTGCACACAAAGCTTTTCCGGAGCACATATAGTCCCGATTTCTTGCTTTCCAGCCTTAAACAATCGAGAAAGTTTTTAAAAAGGGTTTGTTTCATGCTATATTATTGTGGTTGTAGTGCTCTTATATGTATTACTTATGCTTTCAGAATAAGTGTCCGGCTTGAATTTGGGATTCCACCCCCACCCCCATCAGATCAGAAAGGCTTAATATTTTCCTTGGAATCTGTTATCCAAAAGCCAATGATTTGCAACAAGTTCTTATATTTGGGATTCAATTATGGCAACTTTCTTTTACATTGTGTACTTTGGCATGTGTTCCATTTATAATTCCCACCCAATGTGAGAAAGGCTCATTTAACTTCTACGTGCAACCTGTAGGCAGCTAAACATCAGCACTTCTGCATTAGATATAAACTATTTTCAAGTGCTTTTATGAACTATGATTATTTGGTTCAAATATTCAAGTGACATTCTTGGTCATGTTAAAATTTAACAGACAGAATACAGGCAGTCTTCCACTTACAACTATTCATTTAGTGATCATTTGAAGTTACAATGGCACTACAAATGTCACTTATGAGCATTTTTCATACTTACAACCACGGTAGCATCACCATGGTCACATGATCAAAATTTGGATACTTGGCAACTGGCATGTATCTATGACCGTCGCCCTATCCTAGGGTTATGTGATCACCATATCTAACATAGCTGGCTTCTGACAAAGTCAATGGGGAAAGCCAAATTCGTTTAGCAACTGCATGGTTCACTTAACAACTGAAGCGATTCGCTCAACAACCATGGCAAAAAGGTCATAAAATGGGACAAAACTCACTTAGCAACTGCCTTGTTTAGCAATGGAAATTTTGGGCTCAACTGTGCTAGCGAGTCAAGGACTACTTATAGATGGAATCGGTCGCAACTCAAGGAAAAATCATAGAGCCTTCTTCAGCTTCAGACCGACTGATTGAAGAAATATAACTGAGCTTCAATACGTGTGTTCAGCTCCAATATTTACCTACTAAAGCAGGGGTCTCCAACCTTGGCAACTTTAAGCCTGGCACACTTCAACTCCCAGAATTCTTTGCTGGCTGGGGAATTCTGGACGTTGAAGTCCGCCAGGCTTAAAGTTGCCAAGGTTGGAGACCCCTGGACTAAAGTGATGATTTAAAAGTCAGTTCACATAAACTTAGTTTTTTTGATTTTGCAAAAAATGCCTTTTAATAGGCGATGCCATGATTCAACAGCTGTTTCAATAGCATGTATAGTAAATGAAAGTGTTCACAAAAATTATTTGGGAATAGAACGGAAGTAAAAATACATTGGCTGCAAATAATTTTTGTAGTAGTTTGACATGAATGAATGAACATTTAAACACTGGCATTATTGCGTATATACTACAATCATGTGTATGTTTCTCTTTACTTCTGCTAATGTAGGGGCCAATATGCAGTTGTTTTCAAAAATGTGTTTCATGTGAAAACAAAACTTTTTATTTGCAGATAGATGATTTTGCTATAATGGAACCCTGCTGACAAATATTAAAAGATAAAGGATTAAATAAGATTTTATTGTCACATTTACCTTTGTCAAAGATGTACATTTAAAAGTTTCTGAGCAAGATTAAAAATTTCTCAAATGAACTGATGAGATGGCAACAGCACTTATTGAACAAACTGCACTATAGTAGCTTGTATACCCAAAGTTAATAAAATCCAAATATTTTTTGTTAATTAGAACAGATTACAGCAATGAAAAAAAAATGCATCATGTTAAGGCCAAAAAATATATTAAGTAGTGGAATAGAAATGTTTTACAGTCCCAAATATCCAAGGAGATAAATCATTTAAATGCTATTTTTTATTCATTAGAGACATAGAAGACTAATAATAAATAGATCTCAGACTGTTTAGCTATTGAGATTTTAGCCCGAGGAAGTCTGACATCTTTAAAAAAAAAGGAGGGGGAGGTTGGATATTAATGAGTGGAATTATGCATGATCAAAACACATTGTCATAGACTGAACAGTTCACTATTTGCTAATTGAAATAAAAGCCAAATTGGATGCTTAAATTGCACTGGTTTTTTTTTTTTTATCATGGGGGTTAAAAAATACACCCAAACCTCCACCAACCCTGCAAACATATAGTAAAGAAATAAGTGCATCCAAATATATTTCGAGCAGAATCTGCTTCATGCTTCCAAAAGCAGAGTCTCCCCCTTCCCAATAAGAAACACAATTTAAATTTAAGAGGAAATTTTCAAGTTAAGCGCAAGTGTGGGCATTTTTGCAAATTAGTTGCAAGAGCTTATCATCTTCATTAAATGTTCAGCATTTATAGTTTTCCACCAGTAATACAAAACTCTGACATAACTGACCACTTCCACTATGTGCTTTCATGTGTTATGAACAAAACTGAGACAATAAGGATAGTGTGGCAAAGTCACATTAAATCCACCAACGTCAAAGTATTATGCTTAGGACATTCACAGATGATTTACTGGTAATCGCTTTTCTACATAAAAAGGCAACCATAATGTCAAGTGATTTACATTAGGCCTGTAGAAAAAAAGATTGAAACAAACCCCATCTCTATTGAAAGAGCATGCAGAGAGGATAATTCACATTTGTTCCAATCCGGCTTCTTGGAAATAAAGGTTTGTTTGTTTGTTTTCCTGGCAATGATTTATTTGGCTTCATCATTAAAAAGCCTGCTGATTTAAGTCCATTAGAAACAACCTCTCTAAAATTCAAGGCATGATAGTACACGAGGTAAGGTTTGATTTAAGATCATTAGAGACCATGCTTAGTTGCGAAATCCCTTTTCTTTCTTTCTTTTTTTCCTTTTCTTTTGGAAGGTATGGCAACAAAAGTTACAACTGTTTCAAATTTCACTTTGCTATTTTACCAGTACATCCTGAATCTGGTCAATCAGTACAGGTTGATTATCTTCATGGTTCCATTACAAAACTTGTAAAACTGTATCAAAGTGAGTAAGCCATCTAAGTTCAAAGTCTTTTTATATCTGTTGTGCACAATAATCCTCTTTCGTAGCTCTTTTCCTCAAAGTTAAATTCCAAAATATTTCTGTAACAATTAGGAAAGGTAGTCCTATGTTAAGCTCTATATTAAATCTGAGAGATCTGAGTGTTCCTGGAATCTCCATCCACATGTGCTAACGATCGAGAATCTCTTGTTTGTGCGTATTCACTGTCAGAAGACTCTGTAGGGTCAAGCGAATTCTCATAGTCACTGTCTTCTGATTCATTAACATTCTCATCGGTGGTGGTGGTGGTGGTGTGGGAACAAGGCTGCATGGACGTTCCACTGCCTGAATACTTCAATCCTGTGTTTGTGGAAGCATAACTAGAAGAGCCCACCGCTTGAGGCCGAGGCATAAAAACACTGCTTTCTAGAACCCCAGGACGTACAGCACTGTCATGATTGATCACACTGAAGTCAGCATAAGGAGGAGGATGATCAGAAGCATCCGATTCTTCAAGACTACTTTCCACAACAAATCCAGGATGTGTTATTTGTGGGATAAATATAGGCTCCAAGGTGTCATTTGACATTTGCCTGTTTAAGAGAGTCTGTTGTAATCCTAGAAAAGTGGAAAAGTAAAGGTTGTAATACCAACCAGTTAGATCAAGACAAATTAGTTTAGGCATCTTCTAACCTGTTTGCTGAGAAGTTTCTACATATCAATGGGAAAGGAATGTCATATGTAGGTTGTATGCAATTGGTAAACCAAGGATTTAAGTGAAAAGTTTATAAACAAATATCAAATAAAAATAGAGATCTATTTTCTTATAAATTACTTTGTTATTATTAGCATGATTAACATTTATATACTGCAGCTTGCCCAGGTTCAAATCCCAGTAAAAAGGGGTGTGGCTAGCTGATGAGATCTAAATAGCTTGAAATAGATCTATACTAGTCTCCCTTTATTTATTTATCAGTAAAAATATGTAACACATAGAAACGGACTGTCGTTGTAAGCAACTGCCTGGATGGCCCCTAGAGGGGCCGAAAGGCAAAAAGGAAGCAGTATGCTCCCTCCCATATTTGGGTATACCAGGTGATTTAACAG
>QLTV01003280.1:224750-294572 GCA_003457575.1 Thermophis baileyi | reverse complement strand
ACAACTCCCTTGGAGATAGCTGTAGAACTCCACCAGGCCAGCGATCGGCGGACCTCCAGATGGATCCAGACTCTGGCTGTCGAGGTGCTCTGCCCCGTCTTCTGAAAAGGTAAGAGGAACCATTGAAGTTCCCTCGAATGTAAGCGTGCCCAAGGGGTAATGGAGATACAGGATATCATCTTTCCTAGGAGCGAGGAAAGGGTGGCCAGTGGAACTTTGTGTTCTCTCTGGACCTGAGAGACCAGAAGCTTAATGCTGTTTTGTCTCTCCTGCGAGAGGGTAACCCTGCCTCCTAAGGTGTCTATGACCGCTCCCAAGTGGGGTAGACGGGTGTTCGGGGAGAGCTGGCTCTTCTTTAAGTTAATGGAGAAACCATGTTGACGCAGGGTGTCCAGAACGATTTGGACATCGCGCTTTGCTGATTGCTCCGATGCGGCCTGCACCAAGATGTCATCCAGGTAACATTGCACTCGCACAGGGATGGTCCTAAGGTGGGCCGCCACTGTTGCTAGTACCTTGGTGAAGACCCTCGGAGCTAAAGATAGCCCAAAAGGTAAGGCTCTATTGGAAGTGCCTCCCTGCGTAGCAGAACCTCAGATACTGCCGATGTTGGTGGTTAATCGGGATATGTAGATATGCTTCTGTTAGGTCCAGTAAAGCCAGAAAATCCCCCCTTCTGATACACCCCAGGATGGACTGGAGGGAATGCATCTTGAACCGTCTGTACTTGATATAACGATTCAGGTGTTTCAAATCCAGAATCGCTCTCCCCCCACCCGAGGCCTTAGGGACCACAAAGAGAATGGAATAGTGATCCTGCCCCTGCTGGTCCAGGAGAACCTCCTGGATTGCATTAATATCCAGTAGGTGCTGGACCGCTTCATCCATGAGTGCCTTCTTGGAAGGTACCCTAGAAATGGGACATGAAATAAAAAACCTAGGGGGAGGAGAAAGGAATTCCAGGGATAGTCCCTGCCTGATAGTTTGCAGAACCCAAAGGTCCTGGGTGGTTCGCTCCCAAGAATGGAAGAATAGGGCGAGCCGACCCTCTATGGGCTCCTCGGGGGCCTCTCTATCTGGATCTCTGGAAGGGGCGCCCCCCCTCCTCGGAAGGGCCATCGGGATTATCTCCCCCTCCCGTGTCTATCTTGGGATTGGAATTGTCGAGTTCCGGACTGACCTTGGAACCGGGAGAAACTGGGCCCCTGTTCTGCTCCCCGAAAGGACCGTCGAGCATAGGGAAAGTGGCGAAAATTTCCTCTCCGCGAAAGAGATGGGAGCACCTTCCTCTTGTCCCTGGTCTCTATGAGAATCGGGTCCAAGGCTTCCCCAAATAGGTGCTGGCCTCTGAATGGTGTGGTCGCTAGCCGCCACTTGTGGTGGGTGTCCACAGACCATTGGCGCAACCAATGCATCAGTCGAGCGACAATCGACGTCCCAATGGCCTTGGAAGCAAATCGGGATGCTTGTAGGGAACCGTCTGCTGCAAATTGAGTGGCTGCGAAAATCTTATTCAGATCCTGTTGGGCCCTTGTATTCGATGCTGGAATGTGCTCATGGAGAAGGCGAAGCCAAATTAAGGCGGATCTTGCGAAGAATGAAACTGATGAAGATGCTTTTACAGCCCAAGCTGCCGCCTGATGTGCCTTTATAAGGGCTTGTTCCATCCTTTTATCTTCTGGTCTCAATATCTCTTCCGCCTCGCCTAACATGGTAGTTGAAGAATGTAGCGCTCTGATCGGAGCGTCCACCAGGGGGACCGTCAGCAGAGAGGCTAGCTCATTTCCTACATTGAAATGGTTTCTGTCCGAAGAAGAGGGCATGGGGCCCGAGCCTGGGGCTGCCCATTGCCTCTGTACATTGTCCAGGAACAATTGTGGTGCCGGAACCACATCAACCTCTGGGATGAATTCTGCAAAGAGAGGATCCAGGTTCTGGGAGCCCTGAGGACCTGAGGCTGGAGTAGGTTCCAGGCCGGCTGCCGCACATGCTTTGTAGAGAAGGGACTTGAATAGTCCTGGAGGAAAAAGGGTGTTAGAGACATGGCTCTCTTGGGAGGGACCCTCATCTTCCGATAACTCGTAGTCCTCCATCCCCAGATCTACCATTGGCTCATCTACCTCTTCCTCAGAGACCTCAGAGAGCTCCTCTGAATCCTCCTCCCTGAGAGTGTGGACCTGTGTATGCGGGGGCCTCCTGTAGTCTGTGCCGGAATGCCTGCTATGGCCTGGCTGGCTGGCTGAAATTCCCTGTTGCACTGCTGCCAATAGTAGCCTTTGTAAGGTGGCGTGATCTAAAGTGATGGACTCTGATGAAGGGGCTGAATTGGTCAGTGGAGTTATTGTAGCATTAACTCCCTGGGTTGGGGGTGGCTCCTGAGTCCTGGGAGTAGTGGTTCTGGGGAAACCAGCCTCCCCCCATATGTTGTTGTTGTCCGACAATATCTAGGCTGTCCAAGTTCCGATGCGTGTCTTGTTCCATTAGATTAGGGCCTCTCTCCAAATTTGAGTGAGCTGCTGAGAGGCTTTGATGCTGGGAGGCTTGAACGGTTGCAGCCTGATCACAGATCTTTTGAAGTTTATTATGCCTCCTTTGTTCTGCATTCTCAATAGCTCTGTTCCTCTTTATGGCTCCTGCTTTATTAGGGGCTAGCAGGGAGGAGGGGTCACTACTGTCCCCCTCCAGTTCCTTGTGCTTTGTCTTGCGTTGCCGCTTGCCACGCGGCTTGTCCTCCGCCCCCAATGAGGTCATGCTTTCCCGAAGGGACTGCTACAATGACCCCCGGAAGGAGGATTAAGGATGCTGCTGGCGGGAAACTTAAAGTCCTCCTAATGCCGACGGGAACAAGCTCCGCTATGTCCAGGCACCCTGCTGGGCTAATCGGAGAGAGGAGGAATGAGCGGAATCGCTCTTCTGGCTTCCTGCGCCAGCGGAGATATCAGGGGGAAAAGGAGAACCGCGAGCAGCCGCTCTAGCGTCTCCGAAGCACCCCCCCCTCTGCTTTGTAGTTGGAGAGAGAATTCTCTTTGAAACAGCAGTCCCATCCGATCGCTTTTAAAATCTTTTCCTTAGCCGGTGCGAGGCTCTCGGCTACTTCCTGGTTCGCCCGGCTTCCCTCTCTCTCCCCCGCCGATTTCTTAGCTAGCTGGCAGACTAGAGCAAGCTCAGACGTTCGATGCCAGCACTTTACTGCTCCGTTCCTCTCGCTTAGGGACAGGCAGATCTGGGCAAGCCCACGTGATCGATGCCCGGTCGGAGCCCTCCGCGATCCCGCGGAACTGCAGGAGCCGGGGCTCTACTGCCGATTGCTCTTAATAGGGTTCTTGCTATTCCAAATCCCGCACTTCCCCCAACAAAGGACAGATATTCAGTAAACTCACGTTTGCTAATCCTACTGGGAGAAGCCAACACTCAGGAAGGGATAGCCACAATCGTCCTAATCTGAGGACCGAGTCGAAAACTGGGGTCCCAGGAGGGCGGATCCAGCTATTTAAACAAGGAACAGACTCGGTCTTAACATCTGACTGGACGAGGACATCCCAACCTGAATGATGGCTCCACCCAGGATGGAGAAAGTCAGCAAGCTGAAGACCAGTCAAATGTAATACTTAAAAGAATTCCATAGAAGACAATAAAAAGATCAGCCTGCAATCAAATTGAAAATGATGAGGTAAGTATCAGAAATGAGTGTGGATTTGTCGTGAACAAATCTTGCCATATCATCCTTGATACATAGTACATCTTGATGTCAGTAAAACATCAAGACAAAGTACCACATAGTTAAGTGTGGGCTGGATTGCAAGATTATTAAATCAAAATCATATTCAATGTACTCAGAAATTGGGAAGAGATATCAAGTGAGATGCCACAAGGATCAGTCCTAGATTGCCCTTACTGTTGTTACGAATGATTTGGATAAAGAACTGGAAGGAATAATTATATTTGCAGATGACACAAAACAGAGAGCTTAATACCTTAACAAAAAGAAATAAAATTAGAAATGATCTTGATAAAATAGAGAAATGTGATGAAAGTAATGGATTACATTTTATAACTGTAAATGCAAAGCGCTTCACTAGCAATATGATGTGGCTGCAAAAAAAGATACTGTAAATGCTATTTAGGCTGTATCAAGCAGTACAGCATCCGTTCACTGGAAGTAATAGTTCTGTATTATTCTGCTTCGATAAATCACCATCTTATGTACTATTTTGGGTGAATAACTTTAGGAAGTATTCAGAAAAACTGGAGCAGTTTCAGAGAAAGGCACGAATGATCCTGGAAATTACACGTTAAGTTACCGTATGTGAAGAGAAATTGGGTATATTTTGCCTTGGGGGAAACAGCAGCATTTTTCAAATGACTGAAAGGATTTAACAAAGAAGTCAAGACCTGTGCACCAATAGTGGGTTGTAAATTCCGTCGCTACCGGTTCGCTCGTGCGACGCTTCTGCGCATGAGCAGAAGTGTCCCGGGCAGGTGAGCGGAGCCTCCTGCCACCGCCGCTGCTACCGGTTCGCTGAAGCGGGCCGAACCGGGAGCAACTCACCGCTGCTGTGCACATACAAGAATAGGGGATAGAGAGTAATGGATTTAGGTCACGGGAAAGCAGATCCCAATTAAGTATTAGGAAAAAATTCCTGGGTGCTGTTTAACAGTAAAACCAATTATGTAGAGAGGTGGTAGCTTCACCTTTACTGTACATGTTCAAGTAACAACTTAAACAACCATAGCTCATTGATACTTTAATTCTTGCACTGAGCTGGGGGTTGGCATCATAAAGTAGACTAGATCAGGAAACTAATTCCACAGGAAAACTAGAATTATATTTTATTGAAATAGGCTAGTAACAGTATCTTGCAAGTCTGCCTGTTATTGGCTTCTTGCTATTGGCTTCTGGATGGTTACTGCAAGATCATCACCATCATAGCTCCCTATAGTTGGACTCAACAACTGAAATGGCTCTTTTCAATTTTGTAACTCTACAATGATTTTATTCATTTATCAGATTTAGAATGGTCACCTAACTCAAAACAACTGAGATGCTCGGCAGCATATAATCCACAACAAGCAAACAATAATGAATCAATATAGTTAAAAGCAGCAGTAAAAATCAATAGGCAATTGGGAAACCCAGTTGATATTATAATCTTCCAGAAAGGGAAGGAACACGTTTTAAAACCTTTCTAAACGCCAGAAGAGTTGGATATATATTTTATTTATTTACTAAATTTAGAAACTGCCCATTTCTCTCACAGGCGTATGTGTATGGTTATTTTATTTCAGAGGCAGGTATTACAGTGGAAAAGACAGGTCTCTTGGATCCTACTGGAGGACATTGATTCAAGGAAGGGACCCAAACTATGCCCATCCTACTAGAGCAGGGCTGTCAAACTCCCGGCCCACGGGCCGGATGCGTCACACGCTGGTCATGCCCACTCCCGGTTTAGCGAAGGGGAAAAAAGTCCCGATATGTCATGTGATGCCGCTGTGACGATGTGAGTTTGACACCCTTGTACTAGAGGATGTGGGAAAACTAGAGACCATGGGGATGGATTTTCTGAAAAGTAAATAAAACTGGCTGGAATGAATTCCAAAGAAGTAATTAGGTCTTTAGCATGATGCTTAGTTCATTTATATCACATTATCCTCCCAATTTTTGGGGCATTTTTATCTACATTTGACTATGTATCACCCTATAATTTTTTTGAACAGTATACAGGTAAGTCTTTCAGTTATGACTCTAATGGACCCTACCCAACATAGTTGTAATTTATGATGGTCAAAAATCTGGACCGACCTGATTTAATGGCCTTTTTTTGTGGTGCTCATTAAGCAAAGGCTATAGTCATTAAGTGAACCAATGCTTCACTATGGGTCAGTTTTGCTGAAAACTGGAAGTAAGTGCCCAATTTTTTGCAAAACCATGTAAAATATGGTGGTGTGACTGTGGAACACTGAAAGTGGCCATAAATGTGCCCCAAATGCTTAGCATCCAAAGTGCAGTCATATGATTGATGAGGTGGAAAAGCCATCATCAGAATGTCAAATCTGGGTCATGAGTACCTTTGGAAGGATCTGTCATAACTTCAAATGGTCACTAAGTAACCAGTTGTAAGTTAAGGACTACCTCTACGGGAACATTTTGGAAATGTTCCATGTAAAGTCACTCCTTCTAAGAGCTATAATTAACTTTTCCTTCTTATACAGGAGAATAAATATGAATGCAAATGGAACTGAAAATATGTAAACTTACTTTTCTCCGATTTTTAAGAATTCTGTCCAAATTCTCTTCATTGACTTTGCCTGCATAATCATAAAAACTTTAAAAGAAAAAAAGAAAACAGAAGTTTACATTATACATTTAATCACAGCGAAGTGTTGTGAAGCAAAACATATAGATGTTGAACAAGCTATTCCTCACTAACTCTTCTGTGTTCCAAGCTGTACAGAGGTTTATGCAATACATAAAAGGTTAGAGAAGACATGCCCCCATTAAAAAAAATGTTCTTAGTCTGAATATTCAGCAGAATTCCACACAATACATATAGTATACAAATAATGTATCAAAGAAATGCTCTTATCAAAAAGAAAAAAGGAATATATCAGCTCAAGCAACTCTTGATACATGTGGAGCACTGGAAAATATTCCTGCCTTTTAATAACTTCTGTTCACATGATACAAATTGTTTCTTGATTCAGAGAAATGTATATTACTAGGAAAAATCCCAATTTAACAGAGCATGTTTTTAACAATTTATCCCACTTCAGCTTGCAACATGTATACACTTAATATGCAAAGCATCATATTAATAATATTATGGCCTCTATTCAGAGAAATGAAGGATTATTTACTTTATAAAACACCTGTTTAATTAATTGAAAATGTCCCAGCTAGACAATGTGTCATTAATTTGTTCACAGTATAAATAAGGTCTCAGAAAATAATTCATCGGGTATTTCTGAGGGTTATTTTTAAATAAGCTTTAGTAGATGAATTTAGAGATGATTTTTTAAATTAATGCAATATAATCTTGAATAAAAGAACAGATGAAACATCACAATTATACATTCTCTGAATTCATATATTTTAGGTAGTATCTTTTTATTAATTAGATAATTATTTTTCAGTTTTTATACCCCATTCTTATGGACAGGTTACAGCACAAGAAAAATTATAAAAACAAAAACAACAAATTATAAAAACAACCCCTCCCCAAAATAAATAAACCAATCTTCCTCCAAATTACAACTAAGAGCACTTCAGATTGAATGTCTTTTGAAATAAAACTTGTCTTCAATGGTCTTACTTATTTATTTATTTATTTATATATGTACATTAGAAATGTATAACGCTGGCCAACACTGAATGGCATACAATAAAAATTCATAGTTTTTTTTTTTAAAATCTCAAACAGTGGAAGAAAAATATAACCATTTAAGAGAATTAAACACATAGATGGAGAAACACCCTGGTTTTCAGAGAACTTTGAAGCTGGGTTGAGGGCTATAACTTATGGGATGGTGTTTCAAAGGGCGGGTATTGTAACAGAGAGTTCTTCTAAACACCATGAAGAAGGGGCTCTAAGAATCTTTCTAGACAGAGTTTCAAAGTTGCCCTTTAAAGTCAAGGATAACTACCAATCCTTACAAGCAGTCCAGTAAGGTACAATGATCAATGGTACTGAAGGGCACCAAAAGGGCTAACAGAATCAAGAAACCTTTACCCAGGTCCTGATAAAAGACTTGATAAAAGACACCAGAGAACCAATGTCATTTCAATCTCTATCATTAGTCTGAATTCTGATGGCAAGGATTCAGATTTTGCTCGACCATCTAAAGCTGAGCTGCCACCACTTTCTCAATGATCTTTCTCAATAACCAAACAGAACATTGGAGACAGGAAAAAGAATCCAGATAACTTCAGAAGATATAGCACTGTTTAGCACATTAGAGGGGAGACGGGCGGCATAAAAATTTAATAAATAAAATAAATTAATTGGCAGCTCCTGATCTCTAATAACATGGCACAAATCATTTTACTCCCTCAATAGGAACTCTGAGAAACCGAGGAGAATTAATTACTGGTCCAAAATTATCTACTGAATACTATAGTTGAATGAGCACCTAGGTCTCCTCAGTTCCATTCAGATGCTTGACCCATTTTGCTACACTGTTGGATTTAGCCCAACCACAACTGGTAAAGGGAATAAAAGTATGTGATAAAAGTAACCTACCTAAAGAGTTTGGAACAAGGCTCATGATTATGGATTTCTGGAAAAAGAAAACAACACATTTATATTACTCTAAGGAAATAGAGACACTCTAAAAATAATTTAAAGCAATATATCCCTAGCCCATATAGATAGTTCCACGTTCACAGAGTCAGCAAAATACTTCACTTTTCACAAGACATACGATGATTTCACATTTATTAAGAACTCCTGAGGAACGTAACTCTGCAGGTTTGGCAGACTTAATCACTTCTCAAAATGAATGTATTAAATAAAGACTTCATTGCTATTGCCTGCCCACAAAAGTTTCTACAACTGATTATTTAAATGAGTGGATCGCTGTGGAAAGAGAACATGAAATTCCTCTAAAGATAATCAAGCAAAGTAGATATGTTGCCAAATCTTTAATGCAATGTATTTGCTTTAAGAATTGATTCATATTTTCAAATTATCTGTCAGAATGTGCTAGGAACTACAGTCCCACTTAGGGCAGATATGGAGGAGAACTACCTCTACAAAAGACCACTTCCTGAAGTTGAAAGCACACCTGCTCGGATTATGTGAACTATTGGCCCTGCCAACAATAACAAGTAAATTTAAAATAGAATGGGGGTAGGTAGAGACAGAACCACAGTTGCTGAGAAGCTGTTCTTTCCTCCATCAGGAGAGGTAAGCCAGCATTTGATGGCTCTAAACTTTCCATCAAACGTGGATTTTCTGAAAATCTATTTATAACAATTTGGCATCTCTTAAGTCTGTGTTTCCAAAAATACGGCAAAAGCCTTTACAAAATACAAACAATTCTGACTCAATTTTAAACAAAGCTGGATAAGAGAGGCACTGGCATTTCTACTTCTCCCTCCACTTTTGCAGAAAAAGTTAAAATAATCACTTTCAAATTTAATGTTCAATGCCCCATGGATCTGTTAACCTGGAATAATTGTGTGTACTTGAGTATACGTAGTCATATTCATGACTCTGCATATCTTAAAAATCAGAGACCATATAAACTATACTCAATAAGATAAATCAAATAACAATGCTCGCCTCCTGCCAAAATATTTTCTGGACTCACATCAACTTGAGTTTGTAATCAGAGAATCCATAATCAAATTTTTCATTGTGCAAGCCATCAAAAGTTGCTTATGCAAGATGGGTAGATATACAAACTGAACAAATAAGCAAGCAAACATGCAATCTACAACCATATAATCTAAATAAATATTACATTGTATTGTTAAGAGAGAAATTTAATAACGCTTACCAATTACTTGGAGAAATTCTGTGTTGCTAATTTGAGAGTCACTAATACTGAATGTCTCCTCTTGTCTTACCTCTCCTAATAAAAATCCTTCCTGTAAAAAGAAAAATATTTTGATTAAAGGTAGAAAAATAGAAACTGAATTCATTTGTTTTCCCTAATGCACTTTTTATAGCTTCACAAAATTAAAAATGGTATTTAGCTTTGTTTCACCTAGAAAATGTAACATCAGAGCAATAGGAATTAATATAAAAGTTAAAAGGCATAAACCAGCAGTTCCAGGTCCATTCCCCTTGGGGTGGACATAATTCAGTCCATCCAAGTATGAAAAACCTGTGATATGAGATGATTCTGTAAACCTCACATTCTGAAAAATTAATGGAGTGCCTAGAGCAGATTTTGAAGGTGCGGAAAACCTTATTATATAATGCTGGATGTAACCTCCAATAGAATCCCAACAGTTTCCAACAGAGTTTAAATATAAAAAAAGTCAGGCACATATATTTTATTCATTTTTAAAGACATAAAACTTGTACTATTAGTTGTTTGTGGAACTAAACAATCATGCAGAATTTAAGGACCCCAATTGCACTTAAAATAAAGAAAATCTATCAATCAGAATGGAGTTGGAAGGGACCTTGGAGGTCTTCTAGTCCAACCAAGATTATCTACATAGAAATAAAAGCAAGTTTGAAAGTTAGATGTATTCTCTTCCTTTGTAACCATAAAAAAAGTTAAAAGGCAAACCACACAAAACAGGCAAGATTATAATGCAGCTAAGACATACTAGTGTGTAAAATGCAAACTTCTATAAGTTACTTGCTATTGGTTTACTTCTGGACAAATTAAGCTAGCATTGCACTCCCAAACTGATATAGCAATGCCATTTCCCCCACCTAGTAATAAGATTTTCAAATCTGTTATTACTGATAAATTTATGAAGCTTACTTTAATATGTGAAATACTTTTAAACTATATACTATTAAGGTTATAACACTGATAACTTATTACCATCTACGATGGCAATGCTTATTTATTCAGTTTGGTCAAATATTTTTCAGGAAAGTGGAAAAACTACTCAAGTTCAAGTTCACTTCTCATATTTTTTTAAGAAACGCAAAATCTAACAAAGGAAATCTATTAACTATTAAACTTATAAATGAAAACAATGGCAAACCAATGCACATCTTTCTTTGCATGAATGTTGTTTAAAAGTATGAAGGATGCCACCAGCTGAAAGCTTCTTAGAAGATATCCTTAAATATTATTTTTCAAATTTGTTCTCTATTTTTTTAATATAAAAATACTCTGAGTCCACATACAGCCAGGTTCGTATATATTGGGATAATGATAAGTTTTTTGGCATTTGGCCTCTATACACATTTGAAATGAATTGAATTTGAAATGAAACACAGAAGATAGGAGCAAATCAAAGACCTTCAGCTTTAATTCAAGGGGTTTGCAAAAGTGACAGTACTATTGAGGAATTACAGCCATTTTAATAACCCAGCCCCCTTTTTGGTGGCTCATAAATAATGGGACAAATGGCTGACAAGCAGTTTTAAGGCCAGGTGTGGCCTGTTCCCTCGTTAATCCATGACAAATCAATAAAGATAAAGCTGTGGAGTTGGTTCTGAGTGTTACATCTGCATTTGGTAGCTGTTCACCAAAACACTCATCATGAAGTCCAAAGAAGTGTCTATGCAAATGAAAGAGTATATCATTAGGCTGAAAAAAGAAAATAAATTCACTAGAGCACGGGTGTCAAACTTGCCGCGTCACGTTGTCGTCACATGAAGTTTCATGACATTTTCCCCCTTCGCAGAGTTGGGATGGGCATGGCCTGCGCATGATGCCTCTGGCCCGCGGGCCGCCAGTTTGACACCCCTGCACTAGAGAAATAGCAAAAACACTGGAAGTGGCCAAAACAACAGTCTGGAACATTCTTAAAAAGAATTAAGAATTAGGAACCTGGCAGGCTCAGCAGATTAGACTTTGCTACAAAAGCCTGCCCAGTTCTGGAATAAGATTCTTTGGACTGATGAAACCAAGATTAATTTGTGCCAGAATGATGGGAAGAGAAAAGGAAGGTACAGCTCATGATCCGAAGCATACCACATCATCTGTCAAACTTGGTGGAGGCAGTGTTACGGCATGGGCATATAGGGCTGCCAATGGAAACGGATCACTGGTTGCTTATTGTTAACCTGACTGCTGATAAAAGAAGCAGGATGAATTCTGAAGTGTATAGAGCAGTGATGGCTAACCTTTTTTTCCTCGGGTGCCGAAAGCGCACACGCACGCTCTATTGCGCGTGCGTGCCCACACCCATAATGCAATGTCCCCATGCCCCACCCACGACCTGCCCCATGCTGCCCCAGCCCCTGTGCATGTGCACGTGACCCCCAACGCTGCCCCCCCATGCATGACCCCCCCGCACCGTTTTGGGCCTAGCAGGCCTTCCTGAAGCCTCCGGAGGCCGGAAACGGCCTGTTTCCAGACTTCTGGTAGGCCCGTTTTTCACCCTCCCCAGGCTCGGGAGGCTTTCCTGGAGCTTCCAGGAGGGTGAAAACAGCCTTCCCGGCAATCCGGAGGCTGGAAACGGCCCGTTTCTGGACTTTTAGAAATATAGTTAAGAATCTTAACATGATGTATATATTCCTTTTTTTAAATATAATTTTTATTAAACAGTTTTTTCCAATTTTATAACTTAATTATCATCTCTGCAACATTTCCACATCGGTATATTTCCATTACATCATTTTTCCTTTTCTATCTATACATACATACATACATACATACATACATACATACATACATATATATATATACACACACACACACACATACACTCGATCTATCTATCTATCTATCTATCTATCTATCTATCTATCTATCTATCTATCTATCTATCTATCTATCTATCTACTTTTTCTATACATATTAATCTACTAATATATACAATACATCTTATATCCATACATGTGTACTTATACTTCGGTTATATATACTAGTTCATATACGGTACATCTTATGTCTACTATTGTAATAATTTATTTACATTACATCTTACATTTTATATCGTGTCTATTTTTGCAGTTTTGTAATTGTTATCTGATTCTTTAATCTTTCTTCCCTTAATGCTTTCTTAATCTTTGCATATTTCCTCTAACCATTTATACCATTTATTCCATATCAAATAATAATCGGATTCTCCTTTATCCTTTAATTCTTTTGTGAGTCTATCCATCTCAGTGCACTCTAGCACTTTTATCATCACATTTTTCTCTGATAGTACATTTTTATTCTTCCAATTTTGTGCATAAATAATTCTTGCTGCTGTTACGTATTAAGTATTGAATTTTTTTCTCATATTTTCCTGTCATTATCCCTAATAAAAATAGTTCTGGTTTTAATTCTATTGGTTGTTCAATTATCTCCATAAGCCATTTTCTAATTCTTGTCCAATATTTTTTTGCTGCGCATGTGCAGTGAACATGACCTAGGGCAACGGCTCATGTGCCCGCAGAGATGGCTCCGCATGCCACCTGTGGCACGTGTGCCATAGGTTCGCCATCACAGGTATAGAGCTATACTCTATGCTTACATTCAGCCAAATGCTACAACATTGATAGGACACAGGAAAGGTAGAATTTGATATTGCAAGGATATGTATATATTTGATAAACGGAATATCAGAACTATAAAAAAAATCACATAATTTTAGAAATATAGTTAAGAATCTTAACATGATGTATATATTCCTAAAACATGCAATATGTCATCTCATGAAGAGCTTTGGCTCTATTGAGCCTGATGCATTGCAAAGAGGATAAGTTTATGCAAATAGAAAGAATATTGCCCTCCTGTTGTTAAAGAATGGATCCAAAATATGCCACTTGATCAGAGATTTGTTGTAAAAATGAGATGAAGCAATATATTTCCAAATAATCCAGATCTAATGATAAAGGATTGAATTAATTTTATCTTGCTACTAATAGATACTATATGGATCAATTCTCTTTTTCTTCTTCTATTTTAATCACTATAATGTATCTAATTTTTCAATTAAATTGGGGGTTGCAAATAATTGTTTTATTCTAAATAATTCTATTCTGTTTTGAATAAAAAATCAAAAACATTCATGTAGAAGCAGGAGACCCTGATTCTTACAGAAAAGCATATGAAACAGCAACACACAAATATAAGTGTGAAAATATATTTTGCATTATCTGCATATGACAATAAGTTCTCACATTAGCTGTTTTAATGGCTAATTTGACTTATCAAAACCATCATTCACTATATTTTGCTTATCCAAAATTATCTGCATTAACAAAACTTTCCCTCCTAGCAAACCAAGAATAAAACTGTATTCTTCTAGCAGTACAATACAAATTTGGCAGGTGAGGTTTCTAAGCAATACAGCTAAATTGTAATTTGCAACTCTCCAGAGGATAAACATAATTTCTTTCCGTTGTCAACTAGTATTTTTGTCAAGTGGAATACAGAAAACAGCATTCATCAGTGTGTCCTTTAGCTTCAGGCAGAATTATCATTCTTCCCCCATGACTTTTTTCTCAACAGAATTCTCTTCGTTAACAATATAAGGAAGTTACATCCTATATATTCCAGATATTTGGAACAAACAAGGATCTAAAATTAAAATATTTCATTAGAATGTGAACAAACTGGGTTGTAGGGCACTCCTTCAAAAAACGTTTCCGCGTTTGGGAAAGCATGGTGGACTCTCACATAAAATGAAAGAAATCTGTAAGAAGCCATGATAGTGTTGTAAGAAATGTCCTTTCTGGATTCAGTTCCAAGTGGGGAAAAAGACACTGGAAGCACGGAGGCTGTTTGGAAAGATGGTGGAGAGCAGGACCACATGGTTTGAGGTCCTGGGGAAAAGGGGGATCACATGCCTTGAAGATGTTGAAGAAGAAGAGAAAAAAAGGGCGTTGCTGAGAGTCCCTGAGTTTTTTATACCCTCTGTTGGGCCCCACCTCAGTTTCCTGTTCCTGTATAAGAAATGCGCTGATTGGTGGTCAGATTCCCAGGGGGATCTTAGCTACCGTATTTTTCGGAGTATAAGACGCACCTTTTTACTCCCAAAAAGAGGGTGAAAACTTGGGTGCGTCTTATACACCGAATGTAGCCCCACCCAGCCAGCCCCACCCTTTGGCCTCTGCCTCCCAGCAATTTACCTCCTTGCAGCAAACAGTGCAGAGCCTGATTTAGCACAAGCAACTGATTATCCACCTCCCGACCATCAGCTGAGAGGCTGCAGGCAGGCCCATGTGCTAAAATGAAAGTGAAACTAGAACTGCAAGGAGGCAACTTGCTGGGAGGCAGAGGCAGTATTTTATTTTCTTGTGCAAATCAGACTGCTGAAACTGGATGCAAGGAGGTAAGTCTATAACTATAAATGTCTATAGAATGTTCAAATTATTAGAATTAGTTTTTAAAGACTGCTTTATTATTGTTCTAAACATATTAACAAAATGAAGAAGCTTTTTAAAATAAATGCTTGNCCCCTGATTATGTCCATATATGACTTCTTTAGGAGTATCTGGTTTTTGCATCCTGCTGGAGACCCTCAACTTAAGGACCTTACAGTAGAGCACAGGGGAAATGTCCCCTCCACTGTAGCTTTGAGGTAACACAAAGCATGTAGTGAAGGAGTTACGATCTAGAGCTATTCCGTACTGAAAGTAGGAAAGGACAAATTTCACCATTGTTCTGCTGCCAGGCTGCACTATAAAGTTCTGCATGTGTGAGCATATTGATCCCGCATCTCTGCTCATGCCTCCCCCTGCAGCAGCCCCAGGAAGCAGTGATGGGGTGCAGGAAAAGGAATGGAAATAGAAAGCTATAAATTATTTGTGACAGGAAAGCAATAGTGCCGGAGAGATACGCACAAGTCCTGTGTCACTATTAGATTCCTTTTAGCCTGATGACACTCTAAAAGAGGTTAAGTGTCTGATGGAATCCTATATGTGGGGGGCTGGAGCAGCCTGGGAGCAGAGCAATCCACAGAGAGGGCTTATATCAATTCTGCAGGCCAATAATATTCCTTTCATTGATCACAGCCCAAAGTTCGAAAATCTCATTACAGCTTGTCAGACCTGGAACTTTTCAAAAATCAATACAACAATATAATGTATGTATACTTAGTATAAATGTATCTATTCATCAGTCTGTGCATCCAAAATCTGCCTGAGGGGGTTCTGAATTAAGCCTATCCTTTATAGAACATTCTGTTATATAATAATATGCTCATGGTAATGAATGAGTTCTGAAACCTCTTGACAACCTTAGTTAACACACAATTAAAAGTGTTTCCTTCTATTGGGGCCATCGTAGATTCCAGCCATGCTGTGGTCACTAAACTAAGCTCTGATCAACAGACGGAACCCTTGCAACTTAATTGCAACTCAGTTAATCTTGAGAATAGTGCTTGTTTTCTGAAGAGACAGCTAAAGCCTTTTCCAACGCAGCTGCCCAAGCCCTCCAAAGGATCCAGCTCACGGGTGAAATGCTCCCGGTTCGGCCCAGTCCGGGTGTTCCAGTAGCGCCACCTGCCGGTGGTTCGGAGAACCGGTAGCGACGGCAGCGGGAGACTTCGCCCACCCACCCGGATGCTGCCATTTTTGTTCTTTTACCCTCTGCGCATGCGCAGAATGCTTTGCGCATGCGCAGAGGGTAAAAGAACCCAAATGGCGGCGTCTGTGCGGCTGGGCAAAGTCTCCCGCTTCTGTCGCTACCAGCTGTCCAGCGACCCGCAGGCACGCCCGAACCGGGAGCCTTTCACCCCTGGTGCCACGCCCCCTTTGTCACCTCATCATGCGCAGGGAGGGGGCGGGGTCGCGGCGGCGGAGCGGGGGTCACGGGCGGGTCGCGGCATTAGGAAGGTTGAGAACCACTGCTCTAGGAGGGGGGGTAGGTGCTAACTTCCTACAATAGCATTACAGTGACGTAACTATGTAGTGTCATGACATCTGATACAAGTAGATAAATGGAATTATTTGCATGATTATAGCCATTTCCTTTCTCTTGGCCTCACTGCAAAAAAGTGTGCACGCATGCAATTCTGTTTCCACATCAGAGTTAATGTGAGCACAGTTTAAACATTTATCAGTCGAGTAACTAAACTTTCGTAGTAATCTAAAAATTTATTACATTTTATGCCTCTCACCTCCCCTATAAGGTGACTCTGGATGGCTTATAAAACAATCCGAGGATCTATTCATGTTCACACAGCCAAGTATCTCTCTTTTGTGACATTCCCCCAATGAAGAAAAACTTTTTCTGGGCAAGGCATACAATTTTGCCTTTAGTAATACTAAAGGAAAGGTATTCTAAAATTCTATTTGACAAACATGTTTGCATGTGGAACTGTTGATGGAGACTGTCCAGCACATGTTATTTTACTGTACTATCTATAGCAGGGGTCCCCAACCTTTTGGACCTCAGGGACCACCAAGGTCATAATTTTAAATCCCGTGGACCACCAAATTCATAATTTTAAATCCCACGGACCCTAATTTATAATTTTAAGTCCCGCAGACCACTAATATGAATTTTTTAAAAAAGATAAATACATTTGTAAAATAATGATCAGAGAACTTCTATTTTATTAATATGAAATGCACCTATTTAATCAAACAAAATTATAAATGCTTATTTAATTACAACAAAATTGTAAATGCTTATTTAATCATAACAAAATCTTTAAAGGTTTTAATTGTAACAAAATTATTAAAGTTAGTGTAATTATTACAAAATAATTGAAGCTTATTTGACGGTGGCTTGCTGATGTTGTTGGGAAAGTCAGTCCCACATTCCAGAGCTGTAGCTGTAGTCCCTTCCCTCCCCTCCCCCCTTTCCTTTCCTTCCTTTCCTTTCCTCTTCCTTTCCTTTCCTTCTTTCCTTCCCTCCTTTCCTTTCCTTCTAACCTCACCTCACTTCTCCTCCTTTCCTCTCCTCTCCTTTTCCTTTCCTTCCCTTCCTCGGGGCGCGCACCTACGGAGCTCCGCCGGCCTCAGGCTCTGGGGCGGGCGGGTGCCTTGGCGGGGCAGGGAGACAGTGACGCTGCCTGGAGAGAAGGCAGATGGGCGTGCCGGGCGGTCTCCGAGCTTTGCCAGGAAGGTAAGCTGAGCACCGGCCGGGCCCATGCACGCTCCTGCCCGCCTCTCGCTCCGGCCATCTCCCGGGAAGTTCGCTGGAAATGGCGGTGGGTGGAGCTGGGCAGAGTGGAGCCACTGGTGCAGCGCCCGGCGAGGAAGGCCGGGCGGGGGGTGCGGCCGATTGTCTCGTTCACACCGTGGGGCGGATGGTCTGGAACTTCGCGTCACGAAGCCCGTAGCTGGGTCGGGCAGGGACGCTGGCTTGCAGTGAAGCCCACCACCACGAGGCCCATCCGCGCAATATGCTGTGCTGCCCCGGCCTTGCTCAACCGCGCTTCTTTGCTGGGCACTGGCGGTGGCTTCCACCCTGGAAGCCGGCGCCCAGCAGAGAAGCGCAGTCTAGCGGGGCAGGGGTATTAGCGCGGGAGCGGCAAGGAGTTCAGGGCAGGCAGCGGTTCGTCTTCGTGCGCAGAGGGCAGGCGAGGGGAGGACAGGGGGTCCCCCGCCCCTGGCACCCCTCTTCCGTGCAACCTGCTGCCGTCGAGCGGTCTCGTTCACGCCGCCCACTTCGCTTGTGGGGCGGATGGGCTGGAACTTCTGCGCTTCTTTGCTGGGCGTCGGCAGGGCTCGAGAGACGAGAGTTTGCAAGGGGCCGAGCTAGCATCCACAATGGACAGCAAACTCTGGCTGCTCCCCGGACCGGATGCCATTTACCGCTCCAAGTCCCAAGCGACAGGAGACGAGGGCTGCCTTGTGCCACCGGCTGGCGCAAATATACTGAGGCGGAATGCTGATGCCGCGCAAATGCTGATGCCGCACTACAGCAGAGAGAAGCAGCCGGAGAGAATCTAGCAGGCGCTTTCTCGCAGGCCTCCCACCTGGAGGCCTCGCAGAAGGAGTGATGTAGGCCCGAAAGGCGGCTGAACCGCCCCCCAGGCAGCCGTTCGGCTGAGCGCGGCGAGTTCTTGATCTTACCTTCCTGTTCCAGCTTGTGTGGCTTGCACCGCTATACTCAAGGTGAGGTTTGCGCTCGGCCTTAAGAGTGGGGGCTGGCATGTGGGCGGGGTGATGTTGGGTGGTGCAGCCTTGTGTTCCCGCGCGCGGGCTGGATTAATTGCTCTCGGCCATATCCAGCCCAGGGGCCAAGATTTCTCCACGGACTACAAAAATTTTCTCGCGGACCACCAGTGGTCCGTGGACCACAGGTTGGTGACCTGTGATCTATAGGGATATTCATAATGCCTATACCCTGCCTCTTTTATTCTGGGAGATTTGACAATACTTGTATGTTGCTCCTTTTTCCAGATTATAAATTATTCAAAACCCAGATTGTAGCAAAATACTGTGCAGCAACTGAAAGTCAAATATAAATATAATCATAACTGTAACATATTTTTATATCAAGTATTACAATTATTTGTATCACATTTTAAATTGTTTTCAGTTGTACCTTCTAACTCTGGCCTTTGACTGTAATATTCATTCTAAACACTATATTGTACTCCCTTCTTGGGCATAACACATGGCACATAAAAGTTATATATCTAATTTATAGTCACCCATCTCATGAACAAGTGACTCTGGGCGGCAAGCAACAAATTATCCAATTTGTCAACCACTCGAAACCCTAAAGACTCTAAGCAACTTACAGAACTTAACATAAAACTAATAAAGTAATTAAAATAGCAATCTAGTTAAATTACCATTTACAACAATGCTAAAAGTATTTTTATCTTTACTGAAAGTGATGATGGTGCTTATAATTAATCCCTGAAGGAAACCCCTGTGTTCACCTGCTTCCAGAAGGCCATGAGGGTAGGAGGTATCCTTGGCTCAAGAGACAACGTATTTCCAAGGAAGAAAGCTTTTAAAAAGAGCACTCGGTGTTGCCCTCCCTACCCCCAAACTCTCTGATAAGTGAGACTCAGAGCAGGGACTCTGTCAACTTCCCAAGTAGACCAGAAAAAAGAAACTCAGGATGAACTAATTCTACTTTATTTTAAGGCTACATTATCAGAATTTTATAAGTCTGAAAGTACAACTCTCTCGCCATCTTTTTTTTACCGGCTGATAACTTAGGATGGATCATTTCTAAGTTTCTTTCTCTGCTTGTTACTCAATGGTAGGCTCCTCCTCAGGTCATTCTTCCAGTCCATTGCACGCTTCTTGTTCTGACAAGCAGAAAGTATCGGGAAAAGCAAGTCCCTAAGATAGCCAGAATCTGACCCATATAAGTTCAGTTAAAGCAAGCAGACATTTGTTTGGTAACAGCAATTTAGGACGATGCTGGAGATAGGTGACCACTTTAAAGACATAACAAAGCCATCGTCTGAAGGACCAGAATAGGGACAAATCCTATTTTGCCCTATCCTGGGCAAAAAAAATAACCATACATAGTCGCTAAGAATCAACACTCACTTGATGGCCCATAAATAAAAACAGAATGACTAAGATTTGAATTGAACCTAGAAATCTATTGGTGATCAGCATGCATGCCATTGTGTCCTGGACTATAGTAATTGAAGTTTCCAGGTGGGTCTTCAAGAGCAGACACAAATAGAGATCTAATTTAATCAGTGTGACAACAGACATGAGTGACTATCAGTTAAGGTTGCCAACTGGTATACTAAAAGCTATGAATCTCCTAGAGACAGTCTCTACTTATTCTTCAAGCAAGAACTCTGACTCTAGGAGGAATCTCCAAATTGTGACCTTGCTCTTTTGGGGGAAGACAGCCCCATCAAGAGTAAAAAAAAGAAAAGTGACCCTGGAGTCAGATGACATCCAAATCTACAGCTACTCCATCTTGATTGGGTTGAGTTTCCCTATCCAGGCCCTGAAAGCTTCTAGGCATTAAGTCATGACTTCCATTGTATTGTTCAATGGGCACTCAGGATAGAAATAGGCGTATCTGGAGATCTTCTGCATATTGATGATAGCTCAGTCTGAATTGATAGATGATTCTCCCAGAAGTTTCATGTTAAAGTTAAATAGGATTGGGAAAGAAGTGAACTCTGAGGCATTCCATATCAAAAGGCCTGTGAATCTGATCCTCTCCCTACAACTAACTGGAACCACCTGGTTAGTTAGGAATAAAATGATTCCCAGTTGTGGTCTGGAAGGATGTTGTGATTAGCAGTACTGAAAGGTGCCAAGAGATCTAGGACGACAAAGATGCCCAACACTGTTTCATGCGCTTCTACCTCATGAAAGGGAATAGAGCAGTACAGATAGTCCTCAACTTACGACCACAATTGAGCCCAAAATTTTGGTTGCTAAGTGAGACAGTTGTTAAGTGAATTTTGCTCCATTTTACAACTTTTGCCATAATTGTTAAGTGAATCACTGCAGTCGTTAAGTTGGTAACATGGTTGTTAAGTGAATCTGGCTTCCACATTGAATTTATTTGTCAGAAGGTTGCAAAAGGATGATCATAGGACACTGCAACCATCATAAATATGAGCCAGTTGTCAAGCATCTGAATTTTGATCAGGTACAACATGGGGATGCTATAACGGTTTTAAAAAAACAGTCTTAAGTCATTTTTTTTCAGTGCCATTATAACTTTGAACTGTCACTAAATAAATGGTTGTAAATCAAGGACTACCTATAGTGTCAAATTTTATTAGATCTATCCAGCTTCTTGAGGAGTGGGGGAATTGGTACCTTTTTAAAGGCCTCTGGCATGTCTCCTTCACTCCAAAGTTGTTGACTATAGCCCTGATCTAACTTATATTCTCTTCACTGGCTCGTTTATTAGCAAGAACTAATGAACATGAAATAATGAAATGATTTCCTTACAATCCTATTGGAGGATCAGGACTGAGGCTTACTACAGCTAATACTACTAATCTGAATGTTGCTATTTGTGAACTATTTCAAGTATTTAATCAGAATAGGCCTTACTACTACTTCATTTTCCTGGATTATTTTAAATTTAAATAATTATAAATGATATATGTTATTGTATCTATAACATGTTATTATGACCCAGTAGAGAAACAAACTGGTTTTATATATATCAAAGGGAAAAATATAAACATGCTTTTTAGCATGGTCCCCTCTTTCATGGCTTTCTAGAAATTGGTAATAAGCTGCTTTTCCAGAACATCTCTGTGAATTCGTTGTATAGCTATCCACACCTTATTAGTCTAATGCTTTGTATTGTTATGGTTATTTTTGTTTTATATTTTAGTATCCGTTAACACATCTAGGTTCCCATTGGGTTTAGGTGGAAATAAATCATATAAATAACTGATAATAAAAGGATTGCCTATATTGTTTCTAAAGATACCATTAACATTATCCTACAGATTTTGATTAGTTGTAGTTATCCCTCAAGCAACAGTAATGGCGTCATCTCTTGCTTACAAATTTCTTGCCTTCTTACCCGTTCTCCCAAAAAGGTTATGTGCTTTAATGTTAAATATGCTGCTTTAACTCAGATAATTAAGCCAAACCAAGCATTGCAGAAACCAGAAGTTTGTATGAACAAATCCAGCATCCAAGCAAAACGTTTTCAAGGAAAAAAAACAAGAAAGTCCAGTTGCCTTTTGGAAAAGTACCTTTGGGACAACCATGACCTGGATGATTGAGAATCTCCAAAGCTTACCCTTACAGAAAATAATCTTTATGAATGTTACAGAATAGATGAACTTGTATGTGTGTAAAAATATACATGATACTGAGTATTATTTACTGGAGTATTAAAAGAAATGCAATTATAATACCAATGTAAAAATCTACTGATCTGTTTTCACATTTCTCCAAGATTTTTGTCACAAACCTCAGTCTAATAACAAACTGATATCAAATAGGAACAGAAATGGAATCATTTAAAAATGTAAAGTATCAAAATATTTGAAAAAAAAAACCCCCTGCAAGCATTGTCTGAAACAGTCTAGTATGGACGGAATATCCTGACTTCGAATGCTTTGAGATAAAGAGATAGTGACTATCCTGTAAAAAGACCTAGTTGGACCCAACATAAAGAGTATATGCACCGTCGATTTGAAGCTGGAATTGTTCTTGCTGGGAATTTTTAGAGAAAAGTTTAAAAAGGAGGACCGCTATTTAATACTGCAACACAACCAAAAACTTCAAATTTGGTTATAAAAAAGGACTGTCTATGACAAAACCGTAAATGTTCTCACTCTCTTTCCCTATGATAAACAAGTAATTTATATGTAAGTATAATAGAAGAAATAGATGTGGAAAATATATTATGAGATTCAATTCTTTAAAGATAGATTTAGATAAATATTAACGAATGATAAAATAAAAATAAGAAATATTGTAATTTGTAAATAGATCAGGAAATACTTTGAAAAAGCTGTAAAAGTGGTTAGTAATTATTGTGTTTGTTTTTGTATTTTTTGTATGTTTGTTCTATATGTTGTTTTTAACGAAAAACCTAATAAAGATTATTTTATTTTAAAAAAAAAAGAGTATATGCACCGTCTGATCATAGCAGGTCCACCCTTTAAGTTTTAAGATGCACATCTATTTAGTAACACAGATAGGGACATCTAATCATACAAGCATAGTTACTCAAAATATACAGGTAGTCCTCGACTTATGACCACAATTGAGCCCAAAATTTCTGTTGTTAAGTGAGATATTTGTTAAATGAGTTTCACCCCATTTTACCACCTTTCTTGCCACAGTTGTCAAGTGAATCACTGCAGTTAGTAACCCGGTTGTTAAGTGAATCTGGCTTCCACATTGACTTTGCTTGTCAGAAGGTGGCAAAAGGGGAATCCCATGACCCCAGGACACTGCAACTGTCATAAATATGAGTCACTTGCCAAGCGTCTGAATTTTGATCACCTGACCATGGTGATGCTTGCAAAGGTCGTAATTATGAAAAATGGCTGTAAGTCACATTTTTTTCAGTGCCGTCGTAACTTCCAACGGTCACTAAACGAACTGTTGTAAGTCAAGGACTACCTGTACAACACAACTGTCATTTCTAAAGTTTCTACCCTCTCTCTGATGAAAATGGGGTTTTTTTTCTCCCAAAGCTGAAGTGATATGACAGCTGCAAGAACTTCCTCTATATAATCTGTAATCTTGCTGAGATAGCAATCCCTAGGCTGTCCACAGTCTAGATTTCACCAACCAGCTTATATATTAGCCTGCCTCCCAACTAACGGTCCCCCCTTCACACGACAGCTCCACAGGTGCCCCATTAACCAACAGCGCTGGTCCACACTGGCAACCTAATGCTTTTCCGGCGACCCCACCTCCAAATACTTGTTTCTTTCCAGAACCCCACCTCCGATCACTTTCCCTTTCGACGGCCCCTCCCTCCGTGGGTCCTGCCCTTCTTTCGTCCCACCGCCACCTCGGTCCCTCAGGGGTCGCCCTCCATTCCTCCTCCCTCCTTCCTCCTCCTCCTCCCGGTCCCTTTTTGTCAGACTGATTTCTTCTTTGCAGATCGCCCCCTTTTCTCGAGCCTTCCCTCCCGTCCAGAACCGGGAAGACGGAGTGGGGTGGGGTGGGGAAATCCCTCCCTTCCCCAACCCCTCGAGGAGGATAAAACCGTCGGCAGGGCGAAATACTTACGTGATCGGCGCTGCTGTTGGCGCTGTAATAACAGACCGAACTGAAGGTATAGCCTGAAATGGAAGCCGCCATGATGGAACCCCACCACCTCCGACGACGAACGATCCCACAAGCCACCACACCCGCAACCTCCCCGGCTCGCCTCGCGCCTCCAGTTCCGGCCAGCACGCGCGTGGCTTCTTGGGAAATGTAGTTCACAAACTGGCAAACGCAAGTCCGTGGGCAACCGAGACGGCCTGAAATTGGAGTATAGTTAGAGCCAGTAACTAAAGCAGCGTTATTATTATTATTATTATCCCTTGCGTAGAGAATATTTGGATACCGGCTCTTTCCCAATTGTCACAACTTGGGTAGGTAATTCTTTTAGGTTCCCTGTAGAAAATCGCTTCTTGGGTTTTTTTTTTTTTTTTTTGGTCCAAAGCATTTTAAGCACGGCTCCTTCTCTTCGGAATGGCGTAACTCATCTTTTTTAATGGACGTAACTCATCTTTTTTAATGACTGCAACTGTAACTGCGGAAACAGCCGCGGCTATTGATTTGCCCGGCCTTCACTCACCGGAAGAGGTTGAAAGAAGCGGCAAAAAAGAGTCCTTCTGCGGCATAAAAGAAAGCTAACCTTGGACGTGCCCTGCATCTTTTCCGACTATGAGCAGCTTCGGAGAGGAAGAGTTTGAGCCATCGGGGCTGGGGACCAAAGAACAGTGAGTAGTCGGAGAGGGAGGCTCGGTTGGAAGCAACAGAAACATCTGTATTAGTCACGTCTTCCCCGATCACCAAATCTAACTGCTTCTAGCTGTTGCTTTTAAGAATAGACTAGAAATAGGAATAGAAAATAAATTCTTTATTGAAAGACTAAAACATATGAAGAAGGATTGCAGGATGTGGGTTTGGCTAGTCTAGAGAAAAGAAGGACTAGGGGGGGACATGATAGCAGTATTTCAGTATTTGAGAGGCTGCCACAAAGAGTCAATTTATTTTCCAAAGCACCAGAGGGCAGGAAAGAAGCAATGGATGGAAACTAATCGAGGAGAGAAGCAACCTGGAATTGAGGAGAAACTTCCTAACAGTGAGGACAGTAGCATTAGCACTAGCACTAGCACTTAGACTTATATACCGCTTCACCGTCTTTACAGACCTCTCTAAGCGGTTTACAGAGTCAGCATACGGCCCCCAACAATCTGGGTCCTCATTTTTCGACCTTGGAAGGCTGAGTCAACCTTGAGCCTAGTGAGATTCGAACTGCCAAATTGCAGGCAGCTGGCAGTCAGCAGAAGTAGCCTGCAGTACTGCATTCCACTGTGCCACTGCAGCTCTAACCAGTGGAACAGCTTGCCTTCAGAGGTTGGGGGGTGCTTCATCACTGGAGGTTTTTAAGAAGAGACTGGACAGTCACTTGTCTGAAATGGTATAGGATCTCCTGCTTGAGCAGGGGGCTGGACTAGAAGACCTCCAAGGTCCCTTCCAGCTCTATTCTGAGTCCAAGTATGATTGGACACACAAGGAATTTGTCTCAGGTGCATAAGTGTACATACAAGCAACAAGTGATAAATCATGATCATAATACAATCATCCTAAATCGGGTGTCGGCAACCCGCACTCTAGAGCCGCATGCGGCTCTTTCACCCCTCTGCTGCGGCTCCCTGTGGCCCTGTCGCGGCAGAGGGATGAAAGAGCTATCGCCTTGTCACGGCGGTGGCGATGGGCAGAACCTTAGTGCGGGAGCGAAGCACCCCTGTATTTGCCTTTGCGCGGCAACAAGATTCCGCCTTCGTCGTGATACATTTGCTGTTGCCGCCAGCAAAGAGGGCTGGGAGAGAAGCGTGGGGCTGGATCTTGCAGGGTGGGGCCATCCCCCAAGCCTGGCCTTCCTCCTCCCTCATCGGCGGGGCCAAGAGAAAGAAGGGGACGGTGTGGGGAAGCGCTCCCCTCCCCCGGCCGAGCGCAGAACACAAAAGCTCAGTGGTGGGGGGGGTGACTGGCCCGGAAGAAGCGCCCCCATTGGCGAGTCAGACGGTGGAGACGCCTGGCCCGGCTCTCGCAGCTGTCCCACTGTTCAGCACCTCCAACACGAGCTGCCACCTTTGAAATGCGGCGCGCCTTTGAGGAAGCCGGGCAGTGATGGCTGGGGCCGTGGGGTGTGTGTGTGAAGGCGTCAGGGCTGCTCCCCCCTCCTTAGCAAGCCAGGCCTGGAGGAGTGCAGAGAGTTGCGGGCCAAGCGCCGGAGGGTCAGAAGGCGCACTCCCACGTCGCCCCAACACGCGTTTCCAGCACACACTGCCACACGCTGCTCCCGAATTGGGTTTGAGTGGGGGGTAGGGGGAAGGGATCATGGAGCAGGGGGAAGGGTAGGGGGGATTCTAGGAGGAGAAGCCTGGCTGGCTTTCTTTTTGGTGTGGGGCATGGGGAAGACCCAATACCCCCTCCATGGCCTGCCTGCTGTTCTCGCAGCACCTTGCACAGCACAGTGAAAGCTCACTTCACAATGGGGGAGACTGGGTCTCCTCCTCCTCCTGGAGCCCATTCTCTGCCCCACTCGCCCCGGCAACTCTCTCTCTCTTGGGCCGGAGAGCAGATCGCGCGTCCAGGACCAACAAAGCCAGAAGTAGCTGCCCACCGTTTGCTGCTGCAGTTGGGCAGCGAGAGAGAGACAGAGAGAGAGAGACAGATTCGGCTCGATTTGGCTCTGTCTGCTCGCCTCTCTCCGCCTTTGCCCAGTTTTGCAAGGATTCAGCGGATGCTGCCTTGGTGATGGGTTGGGGGTGTTGTCCCGTACTTTGCCTGCCAAGTGTCTTCGGGGGCGCCCAGGGACTATATTTTCTGGCCACTTTGGACCGAGTTGCAGGATGCGTCTGCATGCCTGTGTGAGTGTGCAGCTGCTTGGGATGGTGCTTCTCTTAAGTGCGTGCGGCGATCTAAGGCAGCAAGCTCGTGATGCTGTGATGTAACAGCCTGACAGTCACTCCTTTTGCAACCCAAGGTTTATTTTTGTATCTTTCCAGAGACAGAGAGAATGTGGCTGAATTTCCTTACAGTTATTCCCTGGGTGTGTGGGTTGGGAAGTGGGGGTGGGGAGAGGGAGGAAGGGAGGGAGAAAGAGAGAGAGAGAAAGAAAGAAAAAGAGAAAGAAAGAGAGAGAGAGAGAGAGAGAGAGAGAGAGAGAGAGAGAGAGAGAGAGAGAGAGAGAGAGAGAGAGAGAAAGAGACACACAGAGAAATAGAGACATAGAGAGAGAGAGAAAGAGATAGAGAGAAAGAGATGAGAAAGGGAGGGGGAGAGAGGGAGATAGAGAGGGAGAAAGAGGGAGAAATAGAGAAAGAGACAGAGAGAGAGAGAGAAAGAAAGATGAGAGAGAGATGAGAGGGGGAGAGGGAGGGAGAGAAAGGGAGAAAGAGAAAGAGACAGAAAGAGAGACATATATAGAGAGAAAGAGAGATGAGAGAGAAGGAGATGAGAGGGAGATAAAGAAAGGGGAGGGTGGGAGAGGGAGAGAGAGGAGAAAGAGAGATGGGAGAGAGGGAGGGAGATAAAGGGAGAGAGAGAAAAAGACAGAGAAACAGAGAAAGATGAGAGGAAGATAGAGAGAGAGGGAGATAGAGAAAGAGAGGGGAGAGGGAGATAGAGGGAGAAAGAGAGAGATGGGAGAGGGAGGGAGAGAAGGAGAAAGAGAGACAGAGAGAAAGAGAGACAGAGAGAGAAGGAAAGAGAGATAGAGGGAGATAGGGAGGGAGGGAGAAAGAGAAAGATGAGAGGGGGGAGGGAGGGAGAGAAAGAAAGAGAAAGAGATGAGAGGGAGAGAGAGAGAGAAAAAGAGATGAGAGAGAAAGATGAGAGAGAGCGAGGGAGGGAGAAAAAGAGAAAGAGATGGGAGAGATGGGAGGGAGGGAGGGAGAGAGAAAGAAGGAGAAAGAGAAAGAGAGAAAGAGACAGATGAGAGGGAGATAGAGAGAAAGAGAGAAGGGGGAGGGAGGGAGAGGGAGATAGAGAGGGAGAAAGAGAGATGGGAGGGAGAGAAAGAAAGAGAGAGAGAGATGAGAGGGAGATAGAGAGAGAAAGATGAGAGAGAGAAAGATCAGAGGGAGGGAGGGAGAGGGAGAAAGAGAGATGGGAGAGACGGAGGGAGGGAGAGAAAGGAGAAAGAGAGGGAGACACACACACACACACACACACAGACACACAAACACAGAAATACCTGTTTCCCATAGAAAACACGGGGAGACACAAAACCTGGGTAGGCGTGGCTGGGGGGGTCATGTGACTGGGTGGGAGTGAGTGACGTCGAGTTGGTTTTGTGGCTCCTGGTGTTTTGTTTTCTGTGGGAAACGGGTCCAAATGGCTCTTTGAGTGTTTAAGGTTGCAGACTCCTGTCCTAAATCATAAGACACAACACTCGGTGATAGGCGTAAGATACTAAATAAAAGCAATCAAAATAAACTCACCAATGTACATAGGCAATAAAGGGCAACATATCATCTAATAAATCTAATCACTCACAGCAGCAAGAGTAAATCAACAGTTCAAACTAATTGGAATGGTGAACCATGCTAGAGAGACAAACATTTAGTTGAATATTTATTTTTGGACTAAAAAAAATGCTTTACTATATATCATTTCTTTCTAAAAAGTGTTTCTGCACAGGTTAAAAAAAAAAGGAACTGATTTTAAGGAAGGTGCTGGTTTGTTTAAAACTTTTGTTTTAAAGAGATGAATCACATTTTTATTCCATCTGGAAAGATTAGATAAGTTAAAAATAATACTTACAAATGGGGACCATGACACGAGATATGATGTTTTTGGGTGTTAACCTTCTACTCTTCTTTCTTGTGTTACAAAATGTTCAAAAAAATTATTAAAAAATACGTCTTGATAAATTGATAGGTTTTGTAATCTAGTATCCACATAGACCTTTCTGTCTGGTCAAAACATAATTAAAGTTCTTTCCATTTTCAGAGAATAGCTCTGTTGTCAGAACCACAAACTATACAGTCATTCATTGTGGTCAGTTGATTTGGTGTGTTTTGTTAACCCAGGAATTTGGGTTCAATAATTGTCATCATATTAACATGATTAAACTAACTATTGTAATTATATTGGATTCTTATTCCACTGTTTTAATATATAACTCAAAGTGGTGAACAGATTTAATATTCCTGCCTCCTATTTTCCCCACAACAAATGAGCATTGTGTGCAGATAGCTTCCAAGTGGGTAGTGACTGGAGAAAGGTTGGGTGTTTTCTCTGAAGTTGGAATAATAATTCACAGATTACTTGCTTGATACCCAGTTATGAATTTTAGAAAATATTTTTTTAACAAAATAACAGTACAGTTGAAAAATACTGTGTACTGCATTTTTATTTATATTTTATTTATAAAGAGTCTGTGTTTGATGAGTCTTATTCCCAGCTCTGGAACCTCTTCCCGTTTGGTTCTAAAAATATAAAAGATAAATGATGAGTTTGTGTTTCTTCTGGAAACAGGGATACTTTTTCTTAAATTGTTTCACAGATGAGGGGGAAATGCCAAGCATTTACTATCATCCTTTTTCTTTTTTTCCTGTGTAGCTGGGATGCAGCATATGAACAAGAACTGCATAATTTTAAAGAAAGTGGTGATACTGGGGACATTTGGCAAGTATCTATAACCATGTAACATGCTTCCAAACATGTTTGTAATTTATTTTCTTTTTAAAAGTGCAGCTGTTTTTGCTCAGAGTATTGGTAATGTGATACTCTGGGTTTTGTTGTTTTTAAAATGCCAACTCTTTTCTTAGCTAAACCTGTTGCAAATTAAAATAATCATCATTTGTTTTTATGTGGGAAAAATGAATTACTGGCTACAGTATACTTGGTAAAGGTTAAGCATTCATATCCTTGACCTTTTTCAAAAATTGAATAAAAGGTACAGGCAAAGATGCATTGCGGCCTTGAATGTATGTACATGTCTGTGTATGTGTAAAATTGACAACCTCTCATCTTCTGCAATCTTAATCCAACAAACAGATTTATCTAAACAAACCTGTAACGTGATCTCTAGAGACTGATATTGTAATGGTGACATGATGTAGTTACATTGCATGTGATTGACAAAATGTGTTTGTCTTCCTTTAGCATAGCCTAATGGAGTAGTTTATCTGAACCTCTCTTTCTAATTAGGTTTGGTGAAGAAAGCATGACTCGTATAATTAGATGGCTAGAAAAACAAGAGATACCTCTGGACACTTCTGTCCTTGACATTGGAACAGGAAATGGCATTTTGCTGGTTGAATTGGTTGGTATTTGTAATATTAGTGTTTTCTGATGCAAAATGCTTACAGCAGAAATTGAGCAAGTAAGAAACTTTAATGAAATGGTCAGATTAAATTAAATGTAGAATATGCTGATTATATTGCAATGGTCTATGTTCATGGTATGATTTTTTTTTAAAAAAATCATATTAAGCAGGGAAACATTCAGTTTCATCAAAGTTCAGTTGTATAAGAATGTTGGCTTAAATATTTAGAGTTACAATTGGAAGAATCAAAATCCAATGTAGATTAAGGAATTTGTGAAAATTACTGAAAAGCTGCTACTGAATGACTAGCTGTACCCATGAAGTCCTAATATTGCTTCATTTCTTGACATGCATTACCTACTACATGACAAAACCTACATGGTTTTATTTTCTCAGCTTAATAGTTACAGAATTTGCAATGTATTGTTTTTGCTAAGATATGTTTATATTGGAGACAAATATCTATCCTATCTTAAATTTTAAAAGGATGAATATGTGTTGTCCCCTTGCCAAAGAGTCCAATGCCTTTTAATCATAGAGTAACCATAAATGAGTTCATGAATAAATAGGATATAAGAACATTTTTATGTCTCTTAAAATCCAATGTGATTTATTTTTATATTTAGTATCCAAGTACTTATTTGTTAGGCCTGTCCAAAAAAGAAAAGTATCAGAAATATGAAAATTTGATTCACTCGTGCTACTTTCACTGTAGTAGTGTAGCTTCTGCATGACATTAGCATCTGTGTTTAGTGCAATATACTGTAGCCAATTGGAATCTTTCTATTGATTATTAGGAACTGAAATTAGAAAAGTGTTTAGTCAGTAAATAAGCCTTTGCAGGTTTTTTTTTTTTTTTGCAAAATAAGTTCTGTAGTTTTTCCTCCTATAAATTGGTATAGCTTGCCTAATTATATTTTAGTTCTCCATAGGTTAACTGTGATGAATATGTGATGAAAGCCAACTAGGAAACAAAGGAAAAAATGTCTAGTGCTTAATGAATTTCTCTTCTCTTTATAGAGTAAATCTGGTTACTCCAATCTTACAGGAGTTGATTACTCTCCTTCTGCAATACAACTTTCAAAAAATATAATGCAAAAAGAAGGGCTGCCTTATATTAAACTGCTGGTAAGTTTTGTGATGAACAAATGAAGAAGATTAAAAAAGATCAGGAAGAGGGGGGAATTTGGGGATATGTAGTGTAAAAAAACAAATGATTGAAGACTGGCCTGATTGAACTGTATTAAAAATTCTCTTGATATTCATAGATTTCCTCTATTGCACTTCAGCGCAAACACTTAAATCAATATGAACCAAGTTAAAATGTCTTCCTTCCTTCCTACTGACTATATGGAGGTGTTCAATCATATTCATCAAGGGATTACAGGTAGTCCTCAATTTACAACAGTTCACTTAGTGACCGTTCAAAGTTACAACGGCATTGAAAAAAGTGACTTTATGATCGTTTTTCACATTACAACCTTTGTACCATCCCCATGATCATGGGATCAAAATTCAGACGCTTGGCAACTGATTCATACTTATGACCGTTGCAGCGTCCCGGAGTCATATGATAACCTTTTGCGACCTTCTGACAAGCAAAGTCAATGGAGAAGTCAGATTCACTTAACAGCCAGGTTACTAATTTATCAACTGCAGCGATTCACTTAACAACTGTGGCAAGAAATGTTATAAAATGGGGCAAAATTCACTTAACAAATGTCTCACTTAACAACACAAAGTTTGGGCTCAATTGTCATAAGTCAAAGTAATTACAAATCATTGCAACAAGGAACCTTACTGTACAAGCAAAATGCAATTCTGAGTGATTAAGAGCAAGAAAGATTTTCATGTTATCAAGATAGCGGTGCTGTTACCAATTCATACTGGATTGACAGTTGTTTTAAAGCAGGGGTGTCAAAGTCGCGGGCCGCGGGCCAGATGTGTCATGCGCTGGCCATGCCCATCCCCGCTTTAGCGAAGGGGGGGAAAGTCACGATACGTCACATGATGAAAATGTGACGCCGTGAGTTTGACACCCCTGTTTTAAAGAAATGTGAGTTCCTGAAGAATAATTTTTTAAGGCTGCAGTCCCAGATGACACCAAACACCATTTGGTCCCATTCTGTTCAGTTTTCAAGTGCTGATAAGACAGTTCTCTGTGCTAATGCACAAACAGTCAAGACTCATATATATTGGGTGGAAAGGAGTAAAAATCAAACATACATAAATAGATGACTGATGTGCAGTTAAACTATTATTCTGGGCCTGGAGGCAATGCAGTTCTGCTTAGTTATAAAAAGTAACAATTGCATTGACATGTTCTCAAGTTTAACAATTATATCTACCTTCTACAGATTGAAGACATTTTAAATCCCTCAGATGAATTATCAAGTTTTCAGATCTGCATCGATAAAGGGACTTTTGATGCTATTAGTCTGAGCCCAGATGGTGCAGCTGAGAAAAGGAAACAGTATGTTAAATCCCTGCAGAGGCTATTGAGATCAAATGGCTTTTTCCTCATTACATCTTGTAACTGGACTAAAGAAGAACTGTGCAAACAATTTGAAGAAGGTGTGCATGCTAAGTTTCAGACTGTATATGCCTAACCTAAAATGTGACTTTGCTTTGTATGTTTTCCTAGGAAAATACTGTAACTCTTATTTGAACAATGCATTCATTGAATTTTGGATAGTAGTATTTATTTATTGAACTATTTATGCTGCCCATCTTGCTGAGGCGACTCCAGGTGGCTTAGAGTCATAATTAATTTAAAACCTTAAAACAATAAATTAAAAACTACACATTTAAAATTCAGTTAAAGTTCACTTAACCAAGATGGGAGGAAGGGAGCAAAGTGTACATTGGGGAAGAGGTAGGATCTATCTAACCCATTAACCCCCTCCAAGATGGTAGACCCAGCTCTTCAACCCTTTCAGAAGGGTGGGTGTGGAGTGGATCTCATTTGCCTGGGGGCAGCAGAGGCTCTTCAGAAAGACTCTTCTGCACCTCGCTAGCTGAAATTCCTTACCGATGGGGACTGCAGCATGGTTCCTACTATGATTTGATTGCTTATTTGTACCCGGACTATCATTAAGTGTTGTACCTTATGATTCTTGACGAACTTATCTTTTCTTTTATGTACACTGAGAGCATATGCACCAAGACAAATTCCTTGTGTGTCCAATCACACTTGGCCAATAAAAAATTCTATTCTATTCTATTCTATTCTTCTGCCAGTGCGTATGGGGCAGGTTCATCCCATTGAGATGAGCCGGTTCCTCAGATACTATTATTGGAGCCAATCTATATTAAAGCATTAGTAAGCATTCTTATGCTCATCTTCATTTGAATTCGTAAGATTAAGGCCTATTAAATCCTTATTCTGAAAGGTTGATGATCTGAAGTTCAGTGTAAGCTATGAACAGCTTAATTGGTTTCCAAGTTCCTCAATTTCAGTTGAAATATGTGGCAACAGACATTTTGCCTTCAAAATAAATAGGATATTGAAAAATGAACCATATATATATGCCTTTAACTCAGGTGTACTATTGGCTATTGGCCTGTGTTACATTTTTAATTATTATACTACAGTAATGCATCAAAGAAAGAGTGTCCGCAATCTTAAAAGCTTTGCTTTCTATTTTATTGCTTCTATAATACCAAAAATAAAAGCTGCTTTTTAAGTGAACAGCAGCTTGACTCTGGCAGGGAAAACATCTATTATTTGCAGTAGGGTATAAAGTATGTGTAGTTCTGTTTTAAATCAAAATGTTGAAGCCTTGGTCATTAACCTTTCATATGTGACACAGAGTGAGGCTAGTTGAAAGACTTAGTAACAAAAAACATTTAAGGTTTTTTAACATATCCAATTGATAGTTTAATAATAATCTATCCTACAAATTTCTATTTGAATACTTGAAAATAAGATGTTATGCATATTCCTGTTAAAAATATGGCACTTCCCCATCTACTCTTTGGCCTCTTCATTTCATTTTCTCACTATATCAATTTTTCTTTGTCACTTGATAAAGACAGAAACAGCATGCAAAAAGATTATTATTAAAACCAAGACTAAGCTTTTAGATGTTGTAGGAATTACAATTTAGATTTTCTAATAACTGGTTTCTGGCTCCAAAAAAAATAGTTTCATATGTCTACTTCCTGAAACTGCACTTAATATTATTGATAATCTTTTATTTATGTGCAATTTATATTGGTCAACACTATAAAATTACCACTCTTCTAAATTTTGCAGAATTAGTTGTATGCATTCTGTTTGAATTAATATCAGAATTTAAAGGATTAACAAGGCTTCCTTTTAATAGAAATATTTTCCTTAAATTTAATAGGGTTTCTGCTTTTGGAGGAACTGCCAACACCAACCTTCCATTTTGGAGGAAGAACTGGAACTAGTGTAACTGCCTTGGTTTTACAAAAAACATAAAAGTTTTTGATAAATTTTGGGATGAAGATCTCCTTTTATGAATTTTGGATTAAAACACAAAACTGGATTAAAAAGTGAAATACAAGTTTTAGAAATTTGACAGATGTCTATATGTTTTTTGTTTTTTGGTTTTTTGTGTGTGGAATGAAGGACCAGTACTGAAAAAATGCTGCTTTGGAAATTTATGAGATACCAATTTTAATTTTAGAAAACCAACAGAGAATAAATGTATCGAAGTCTGATATTCCTGGAACTATTTTATTAATTTCTCACAAGCTTTTTATGTTTTTGAGATGATACAAATAGTATGAGGTAATAAACCTTTCCCCCTCCCCTGGTCTAAGCAAACATTGTAGACAGTAAGGGAAAAAGAGGCTGAAGCATTTTTTAAAGTTCAGAACATCCAGATAACATTTGAAAGCAGCTCAGAGACATTTCCCTAAACTAAACTATAAAAAAGGAAGAGCAGGTACAGCACATTTGGATTTGCCTGAATCTAATATAGCCAATCTCAGCAAAAGTTTCAGACATTCTATGGAATGGATTTCATGTCAGTGAGGCTGACAATCACACATATTTTTAAATTGTTTTCATATATAAAGTTTTTTTTTATTTTTTTAACACACATACAAAACATACAAACAATATATTTTCTCTGAACAGAGTATCGCTCAAGTCAAAATTTTTGTACAGCTTATAACATCCTCATACACAATTTTTGTATATTTCCCATTTCTGCCATAATATTCTTTCTCTGTATTTGAATTGTTTTCAATAAGGTACATTAGTTATGCAGGACAGTATCGTATTAGAACAGAATGCAAGTGTATTTTATCTATTTAATTTTATTGTTCAGTTGCTAATTCGTGTCTCTTTGCGACTCCACCGACCATTTCTCCACTGTCCTCCACTGTCTCCCAGAGTTTGCCCAAATTCATGTTTATTGCATTGATGGCAGTATCTAACCATCTCATCCTCTGCTGTCCCCCTTCTCCTTTTGCCTCTTTCCCAACATCAGGGTCTTTTCCAATGAGTCCTCTCTTCTCATTTGGTAGTCATTTGGTAGCCATCTGAGTTTCAGCTTCAGTATCTGTCCTTCCAAAGAACAATCAGGGTTGATTTCCTTTAGGATTGACTGATTCGATCTCCTTGCAGTCCAAGGAACTCTCAAGAATCTTCTCTAACACAATTCAAAATTATCAATTCTTCATTGCTCAGCCTTCCTTATGGGATAACTCTCATGGTCATACATTATTACTGGAAAACCATAGCACTGACTTAGTATTTTAATTTTATCTGAAGTATGAGAAGTGTAGAAATCTTCTATAACTTATTCTATAATTCCCCTGTACTAATATCCTAAGTTCACTTTGCAACAGCTAGAGGGGAACTACTATCCCAGTTTGCTTAAATTACCTACCATATATTAAGAATGGTTTGCAGGCCAGTGTTTGCTCTCAAATAAGTTCTTTGGATTTGCTTAATATAAAATATTTACTACACTACTGTAAGGAGAATAATTGATGATTTTCATATTGTATATATGAATTCTTAGAAAATGCTCAGATAACTTCCACTTCATTTAAAAGATTTGTATGGCAGCTTATTTTAAAACACAACTCTAGGTGACTCACAACAGTTTGTATTTTGAGGGCTTTTTCCAAGAAACATGTTTGCTCCTTGAATAGTCTGTACCTTCTGTAACTTCTGGGTAAAATCACCTACTTCATAAATACCCTATTACTTTGAAATGTCAGCTGTATAGAATGGCATCATGCAATTCTCTAGAGGAAATATTGAAGATGACATATGGCAGTTCTGTAGGAATGATTTGTACTTGAATATTTTGCATTCAGAAGGCGGATACTTGTTCTTGAATATTTTGTAAACAACAGGGGTACAATTGTTTTGATCTATATTTTGGCTCCTGTACTTATCCCTCCTATTTTTCAGCGGTAGAAAAATATATACAGTCCCTGGCTTGAAAAAAACCTATAACTTTTAAAAAACTTTTTAGTCCCCCTGTAACATAGATAGGCAATTTAAAAAATTTGATAAAATAGCACTTTCTTTTCATAAAAAGCATCCTTTTCATTTACAAATTAACTTTGGCCAAAGGTTTCAGGGTATGTATTTATTACTATTGTATAACACTGTTGTACACATGCAATCTACAGACATTTTAAATGAAAGGTTGACAGTAAGATCTATAATTCCATTTTCCCTTTTTATTTTCTGGATTATGAGATGGCTTTTCTCATGTGTTATGGAAATAATAGGCTCGCTGTGTTAACTGTCACAACTGGACACTTGTGCACTGAGACATTCTCAATAATTTTTCATGCACATTTTATGAATACAAATGTTCCAACTGCAGATATCCCTGTATGTTATGAACAATAAGTTACCAGTTCCAATTTAAGACGAGTACATTTCTTTTAACTGTAGTTTTAACTGCATTGAGATTAATAAATAACAGATAAATTTGACATATAAAATTCATTCCACAAACTGTAAAATCTCTTTCTCCTGCTTGAGCAGGGGGCTGGACTAGAAGACTTCCAAGGTCCCTTCCAGCTCTATTCTATTCCATATTCTATTCTCTTTAACCCTGATTCCTAGTATTTCTGGTGTTTTAGTTCTACGTTATTGACAAACCATTAACATTGGAATGAATTTGATCATTTAACAATTTAACTGATTTCTTAAACCAGAATTGTCTAGTTTATACAACGCAAAGCCAAAACCACATTGTGACTTACATGTGAGTTTCTAATCGTTATCAATGATTCATGCTATGTTGCCTTTAACTGCAGATTGTTGTGAACATATATATTATATTCACAACATACTTGCATATGAACATACTTGCTTTAGACATAGACTATATATATCAGCTTCTTTTTAACTGATTTTTAGACAGCCCTACAGATCATTATACGTATTTTGTGAGACTGTCGGAGAAAGAACTAAAATCATTAGATGCAGGAATGCATATTCTACAAAAAAGGATGAAGACATATATAGAACTCTAAATGGAAGCATTTGGAAAAACAGGAAATCGGAATGTATGCCTATTTTCATTTGGATTTACAAAGCACTATTCAAAAATATTTCTCATTCTAGGTTTAATCATAGTCATAGATGGCCTTGCATTATTGAAACCCGAGTGGATAAACTCAACAGATAACAGCTGGCCAATTCCTTCAGGTTTATCACGGAAATGATAAATGTCTCCATAAGAGAAGGGTGTTGTAACTGAAAGGAGGAATTATGACAGGTCTTTAAAAGTTAACCTTGCCTTGACATGGATAATTGTACTAGCTGTGGGCTTACAGGAAATACTCTTTTCCTGGGCAAGGTGCTTTGCCAGATATAGCTGCAAATAAAATTCAGTCATTCCAGAGAATCAGTTTCAAGCCTGCTTTTGATTTAGCATTAATCATGGTCATTGTGATAATCACCAATGCTAGAGGATGGATTTGAGGAGAATCGTATTAGCTATTGAATGTTCTAAATCTATGCAGCTTGGCCCGCATAGTCTGGAATGCAATGTACTTCAGAAAAGCAAAGAATAATAATTACCGTGCACTGCAGAGCTATCTGTGAGTGACAATATACATGGCCTTCATGTCATACTGGCTATCAGCTGAGATTAATTCACCAGAGGCAACATTTTTTGGACAGATTGCCTAGTTCTAATTATCCATCCTGTAATCTCTAGGCTACAGCTGGAGCATTTTATACATGAAGTTATCTTTTAAGAAATTGCAATTTGAAATATAGATATTGGCCTGCTGTGACTAACATGCTAGGATACCACTTCTTGTCAGTGTTTAAGATTAAGCAATTGAAATGGTTTCCAGTTAATTTCTTGCCTATAATTCAATATACTGGTGCTTCTTTTCAAAGTTGTTTGCAATTTAGAATATTTGAAGGATCATCTATAGCTATATTAGCAGAGAGAGATATTTACTTTTCTATACATTAAGATCATATCTATATCCCTGCCATCCAAGGTAAAGCAGATAGTGTCAATAGTGACATTCTGAGTACAGAATGCTATTCTTAGACAACATATTCAAGTCTTATTTTATCAGATGAAAATAATTCCAATTTTCCAGGTCTTTTTAGTTTTTCCCCTCTAAAATTGGTTTTGTGCCTTCATTTGTATTTCTATTCAAGATGTAGTTTCAATATGGTGACTGTTTTGTGTTTATGGTTAGGTTTTGTTTTAATATATACTTGTCAAGAAGAGAGATTCTTTGAAGACAGTGGTATACATAATAAATGAATGACATTCTCGTTGTGAAAAGCTGACTTTTTGGAGTTATTCGGGGTACCTTAAATAAATCCTTTAAAATATAACTTGACAAAGGCAACTATGCAATTCATCAAAATTAAGAGTTTATTATCCTATGATGCTATGTACTTCCAAACATATGGATTATTAAAAATGCTAATTATAGATGTCGCCTTCATTACTTTAAACCTGGAATGTAAGATTTTTACAACCATTAAAGTATGTATCTGTCCTCTCTCTGGCCTAAATCTTGCTTCCTTATATAAAATGGATCACAAGACACAAAAAAAAAGTGGGTTGTATCTTTTTCTTTTTGTCCCAATCTCTATTTTATTAGGACTCTTCTGAATTTTTTACATATTGCAAATATTTTTAAATGGTGATACCATTACAGACTGCTAGATAAAACCAAATGGATTAGAGGATTAAGTATATTTGAAATTTGTAAAGAAGTTTCAGCTTTCAGTTACCAATACAGCTATTATATCTTAGGTTAACTAAGGAACAATTGTTTTAGCAACCATTAAAAGTGCATAAAAAACCTCAGGCAAACCAAGTTTTGAATTTCCTCCAAATCAATAACCCTGTGGATTTTATTTCTCAGACTGTTCAGTCTGGACAACAAATTGAGGTATACTTTATGTGCAAGGACCCCAAAGCTATAATTTCAAGTGCTTTAAACACAAGTCACTACATATGTTCTTTTCTATATTAAATCAAACATAATAGATGTAGAAGGGATAATTTTGCTATGCAGGATGCCTTTTCTTATGAATTCACACAAGTAACATGGCAAGACCTGATCACATACAGACTGCAAATAACTAAGTGGAGAATTAACAATAGTAGCTCTACTTATTAAAAATGCTCACTGTATCATTAACTTCAACTTATCTAATGCTTCTGCTTTTGTTAAAACCTATAGAGTTTGATTAAAAAAAACTATAAATATTGACCGAAAAATAAATCCCTTGAATTTAATGGTGTTATAGAACCCTCATGGAAGAGAAATATTTAAACATGTGCTAGCACTGTGTAATCATCTTCAGATTCACAAAGTAAGAAACATTTATTGTAGTAATAAAAGGAGTATAAGCACCTGGGACCTTCCTTTGCAAGTCGTCAGTTTATTAAGGCATCAGTATATGCCAGTAGGAGTCACTCTAAGCTTAACAGAAAATTTAAGAAATTAAAATATGGCATATTTGCATCCAATGCATTAATTAATTTTAATAAAATAGTTTTCCTGCTTAAAGAGCACCAGCACTCGAGTTTCTTAAAACACAGCTGCTTTCTAGATAACTACCCCACAATAGAATTATTGTAAGCTAATTCATTTATTAAAAGTTCCCTTAAGTTCTGAAATTACAAAACATTTAGTCATGGGGATATTGGACAGATTTGTTGGACTAAACTGAAATTCGAATGTAAGCCACAACACATACCACACACATCTCACCAAAACGATTTAAACATAGTACAGATAGGCTCGATTTACCACAGCAGTATGAAGTGACATGTATTTTACATTATATACATTTTTCACGTGCCTCAGAATTCTGCTGAATATCTTCTAGGACATAAGGGGTCTGAAGTTCATATCTTTTTAGTCTCTCCAGGAAAGAGATACAAATATTTGGCCAACTCTGAGGCAGCAATGTGATTTAAAGTCAAGGTAGCGGATTAAATAAATCCTGATTCAAGTCCATTCTCAGTAATGGAAATTTACTAGATGCCTCAATACTACTTTCTAAGCCAGTGGTTCTCAACCTTTCTAATGCCGCGACACCCCCCCCCGCCCCGCGACCCCCCCTGCCGCCGCAACCCCCCCCCCCACCCCCCCCCCCGCCCCCCTGGAGACTTCGCCCACCCACCCGGACGCCGCCATTTGGGTTCTTTTACCCTCTGCGCATGCGCAAAGCATTCTGTGCATGCGCAGAGGGTAAAAGAACCCAAATGGCGGCATCCGGGCGGGTGGGCGAAGTCTCCCGCTTCTGTCGCTACCGGCTGTCCGGTGACCCGCAGGCACGGCCGAACTGGGAGCATTTCACCCCTGCAGTGACGGTGGCACCAAGATGGCGGGCTAACGCACGCGGCGACCCCTGTGAAATGGTTGTTTGACCCCCAAAGGGGTCGCGACCCACAGGTTGAGAACCGCTGTTCTAAGCTCAAAGCTTGCTATTGGAAGTTACATCCCAATGAAATGTGCTTTGAGTTTCTGAAGGAAAGATGGGATGTATATTATCAGATTTACGTCTGATAATGCATTGACCTTTGACTCGATCAAAATTTATTTACAATCCAAGACAGAGTAGGTGTACAGATTCAGTATAGAGAACTAAACCTTAAGTACGTATATTTTTCAATGCGTACAATTACTATACAGGTAGTCCTCGGCTTACGACCACAATTGAGCCCAGAATTTATATTGCTAAGCAAGAAATTTGTTAAGCGAGTTTTGCCCCGTTTTACCTTGCCACATTTGTTAAATGAATCCCCGCAGTTGTTAAATTAGTAACACGGTTGTTAAGTGAATCTGTCTTCCCCATTGACCTGAATTGTCAGGTCGCAAAAGGGGATCACATGACCCTGGGACACTGCAACTGTCATAAATATGAACCAGTTGTCAAGCATCCGAATGTAAATCATGTGCAACGGTCACAAGTGTGGTTATAAGTCACTTTTTTTACCAGTACCGCTGTAACTTCGAATAGTCACTAAATGAACTGATGTAAGTTGAGGACTACCTATATTTTCAAAGCTTTGAAACATCGGAAGTCTGGCTCAATCCCAAGAGGTACCCATCTCCCTCACCAAGCTACCACGCAGCTTTCTTTCAAGTAAGGCTAAACAGGCGGGTCCCAGCAGTTGTGCACACACAACACACTGGTGTCTGTAGAGATTCTCAGTCATCCAGGTCCTGGTTGTCCCAAAGGGGCTTTTTCAGGAGGCAAATGGACTTTCTTGTTTTTTCTTTGAATACATTTTGCTTTTCATCCAAGAAGCTTCTTCAGCTCTGACAGGATAGTGGGGAATTGAAGGATTTATCTTCCTTGCAGACAGCTACTCATTTGCATCCTTTTTATAGGGTCATTGAAGCACTTGGAGGTTTCTGTGTGTCCTCAGGGTCACCTGAGTAGTGCTCCTGGTTCCTGTAGTCTGCAATTTTTTCCTCTGGAAATCCATTTCTACTCCCACACCAAGTAGGAATGGATAAAATTACCACTGGATAAAATTACCATAAAATGGTAATGCAAATGACCAGCTGTCTGCAAGGAAGATAAATCCTTCCATTCCCCACTATCCTGTCAGAGCTGAAGAAGCTTCTTGGATGAGAAGCGAAACGTCTTCAAAAGAAAAAAAAAAACAAAGTCCAGTTGCCTCCTGAAAAAAGCACCTTTGGCACAACACGCTGGTGTGCTCTCCCTCCCCTTCGCCCCCGTTACGAATGCAATAGCCATTGCTGGCGGCTCCGCAAAAAAGAGACACAGCCTTTCGCCTTCCTACAACCGCGCGATTCGCACCAGAACGTCGAAGCCGAAACTTCCGCGCCGCGGTTTCGCACCGTCCCCTCCGTCGTTTCTTTTTTTAAAGGTCTCGCGGAGAGCTTCAAACCCGGAAGCGACGAGCCTGTTTCCTTTTTCCGGAATGGTCGATTTCACAGCATTGGCGTTTCAACCGGGAGAGAGGGGGGAGGACGGTTTCGTCGAGTCCTCGAAAACGATCCAAAGCGGGGTTTCCAGGGGGGATCCTGCAAGGATCGACTTCGAAACTGGATTCCAAGCCCGAAGTCATAACAAGAAATGGCACCGAGCTTTAGCAATCGCTTGCCAGCCTTTTTTATCGCAAGATCCGCCCCCCTTTCCCCGGTCCTTTGCCGTTGGTTTCGTCCGGGGGGCAGATACTGTTACAATGTGTAGCCTGGGACAACTCGGGCACTTTCATTCCCTTCTTGGAGAGGCAGAGAGAGGAAGCCAGGCTGCCTTGAGGTGGAAGCTCTTTTTTTAAATTTAATTTTATTTCTTTTTTTTTTTTCTTATCGCTTCTTCCCTGCTTTTCTCTTTCCTTCTCCTGGTAATTTGCACTTTTGCGTTTTCTAACTTGCCTTCACGTGAAAAAAAAGGGGGCACTGGGGATTTCATGGGGCGATCCCGCCCGAGCGATCCGGTGCCTCCTTGCTGCTCCTTCCAGGTCTGCTGTGCTTATTAGCATCCCGAAATCCACCGTAGTAGTGAGTAGGAAGGAGATGACTTGATTCCCGTCGGCTTTTCTGATTTCATCGCTCGGGGCTGCCAAGGGGCTGGAGAGGGTTTGGAGAAAGGCTGGAGGAGGACAGAAGAGGCATGGGGGTTGGGGGCTTTTGGGGGGGGGGAGTTGAAGAGTTGCCTCTCAGTTTAATGCACTTGACATGTCACTGCATCGGTGGGTTTATTGACTGAATGCAGATGCTGATCAATCCTTGAGTTAATATTTTCTTTCTCTTCCCGGCCGTCCCCAAAGTAGATTTTTCTTTTCTTTTTCCTTTTCCTTTTTCTCTTTCTAGGATCATCGTAATTCACTGCGTGTTTCCCACTTGCACATGGCGATAGGATCTGTCCTTGAACGGCTGTTAAAGTCACATATAATTTTCCCCCGATACGTCATTGATTTATCAGCTGTATGAGCGGTTCCTCCCAGCCTTTATTTCTTGTGAAAATGAAAATCGGGCTGGCAGCGGATACTTATAATATGCAAATCTTTTTTTAAACTGCTCTATTCATCGCAGGACTTGCCAGCAGTGTTTGGATCTCTCTGCCATACTTGCTCTACAAATTTATCTCTTTTAATTTAAATCCGCCTCTATCTACATCTGTTTTCCGAGTTGGTTTGATAATATAGATTTCAATATGCATTGTATGAACTGTATAATGGTTTTGCTACAGTTGAATGGTAGACAGACTGCCAAGAAGTCTGCGTGTTGCCCTTTCAGCTTTATGTCTCTGGCAGTAGGTTACTCATACATTTAAGTAGCTTAACCTTCTATTAATACTTGCATGGACTTTTCTACTCCCTTATTTTTATGAAAGGAGGATGAAGTATGGCCAATACAGACAAACAGTAATTTATATTTTACAGTTAGGCCAAGATTAAATGTGATATTATTAAAATATTGTTTCTTGAACAACCAAATTTAAAATCTTCAAATGTAATAGTATTCATTTGTGTCCCATACATGAGCAAAGGCACATTATAAAATAGTCATGGAAATAAATTTATTTGTTTTTATGTTTGTCTTAATTTAAATGTCATTTGCTTTCTGGAGCAACTTATCACAAACTGTGCATTTGATATTATGTAAGTTAACCGTTTGCAGATATTTTAGTTTTGGAAATAAAGTTGTTATAAAATTATAAAATTTAAAGCAGAATTTATTCCCCCCTTTTTGCTTTAAGGGGAAATGAATCATTGGTTGAGAAGATTTAAGAGTGCTAGTTTGACACCATGGTATAAGGCTGGTACTCAATCACTATATAAGTTATATTCCGATCATAGGAATGCATTGCTTTGTTATAGGGAAGAATGCAAAACTATGTAAAATACTGTTAGGAACCATACAATCCAGATGTGAAAATGTTAATTATTTGCTTTGATGTATAGTTATTTCACTACTGGGCCAAATTTCAGTTTGCAGGATTTCTTGCACTTGGGTATATAATATTGATTAATTCTGTGTGCTCTGCCTATATTGAAAATAACTACTTGTTGCAACTTGAATAAGAAGGTAACGCTACCAGCAGCTATCACAATCTGCATTTAAATATTTTTTGAATGAATATTTAGGCTGCAGTCCTAAAGTCACTTATTAAACAGTAAACTAGGAATTCTTAAACTTTGCAAATGCAAATGATAAATTTCCAGTTTGATCTAGCGGTGAGGCACTAGGCTAGAAACCATGAGTTAAAGTCCCACGTTAGCCACGAAAGCCAGCTGGGTGACTTTGGGCCGGTCATTCTCTTTCAGCCCAACCCATCTCACAGAGTTGTGGGTAAAATAGGAGTAGGAAGGTGTGTTGAATATATTTGATGCCTTGAGTTATTTATAAAAATAATAAAGGCGAAATACAAATAAATAAAATAAAAATAAATTTGTGGGACAGCTCCACAGAAATAAAAATGCTTTCATTTAGGTTAGGCTTTGGCCCGAAAATAAATAGGCACCAGGCTGGCACTGGCAAAGCTGCAGTACTCTTAGTATTTTTGCTCCAGCTTTGCTTGCCTGGACAAGCCCAACTGCTTTTAAAACTAATTGCAGATCCCCCTCTCATGACCCCTGGAAATTCTGAGAATCCCTTCACTAAGCCCAATTGAAGGTCAATGCAACTTATTTTAAAGGAACATATATAGTAGCCTTCCCTACCAGGTATCCTCTAGATGTGCTAGGGTCCAACATTGACCATTCTGGCTGGGGATGATGGGATTGAATTGAAACAGTTATGGAAAGCCCACTGGAGAAGACACGCATAGCAAGTTAGGGTTGCACATGACTTAAGAATTAGGTCCATAACCACATTTTCTTTTAAGAGTAAAGCTATATTTAAGCATTTCCCCACAAAACACCTCCCAATTGTTATTGAGATGATAAATTCCAGAATTTCAGGTATCACAATCAAAGATCAAGTTGGCTTGAAATTGTGAGAAGTGCAACTACAATTCCTGGATAATGATATCAATCTCTTCTGTGGAGTTCTTGTGGCACAATGGAAAACCTAAAAATACCATAACAAAACCTGTGTTTAAAGATAGAACTGTATACTAGTGAAGTAAATAAAGTTGATGTCATATAGGCAGAGAACTGAATATAATTACAGATTCCAATAAGTTTAATCATCTGTAAGTTTCACTCTTGATTGATGAAATGCTACATGAAAGTTCAGGTGAGGCTTGAAAATTGATGAAGATTTTTAATGGCTAGAGTTCGATATTGGGATAAGGTAAAGGTTTCCATATCCAGTCGTGTTGGGGTAGGAACAGGAGCTCTGTTGCATGCCACTCAGGTCTTGAATCTGGGCTGTCAACTTTCCAGTTGACAAGCTCAGCATCTTTAACCACTGAGCCATCGCACCCCCTCTAAATGGCATACTTTCATTTTAATTCTCAATATTGTACTGGAGGGGTGCTTTCATTTACCTCTCCTCCAACTATATAGCTTCATAGTAATCCAAATTTTTGTGAATTGTTGATTGTATGAAAAAATCCTATTGCTGCATCTGTAGGGTGGACATCTGTAGGGTAGGCTTTTCCATCCCAATTTTTTTCCACAATTAGAGATACTAGGAATTGTTTAGATGGCTGGCTGGCTGGATGGCTGGCTGGATGGCTGGATGGCTGGATGGATGGATGGATGGAAAAGGTTGCAAATAGAAAAATCCAATTACATGGTTTTAAAAACCCCATATTTGGTTTTATAGTTTTATCTTACACCTTCTTTATCTGGATATAAGTTTCAGTTGATCATTAAAAAAACTTCTCATAATTATTTCTTCTCAGTTAACATAAGATAATGAAGGTATATAGTCTTTTTTATATTTAAAATCACAATTTATTGTATAATATGTTGATAGAAGAAGTGCTGGCTTTAGATTTAACCCAGATGTTAATGCTTTCTTACTGAATTCTCAAAAAACATAGCGAATGTAACTCATACTAGAAAGTGGTTTTCATGTTTCACAAAGTAAGACTGACTTGCAGGAATTAGACTTCTAAAACTTCTCAGTTTTAGGAGCAGTCTTAGATTCCTGCTTTCCTTGATGCTTAATCACATTCCCTGATCACTTGGATTTTAACATCTCTGCCTTGAAAAATTGGCTTTGTCATAGTTTTTGATATTTTGGGGGTGGGCAGGGGAGAGGAAGTATATCTTGATCCAGTTTAACAAACTGTGTGCAGCTGTTCTATGTTTTAGTATACTGTGGGAATAGTAAATATATATACATAGAGGAAAAATAATAAAATGTAATAAGTGGAGTTAACTTCATATTTATATGACTGTAACACATCTATACTTCTCTGAGAGTTGCACAGTAATGTATTTTGGTGATCTGCTAATGGCACAGGAAGAGAAGGTTCAAAAATGATCAGTTGTTTTTTTGTGTGGTTGTTAATAGGTAATATTAAATTGTGGAATGCATACTTCTAGTGAAGGACTGCTAAAAATCACACAGTATACCAGCCTATTTTAGTGGTTTGATTTGTGGGCCCAGGAGCTGAAGGCAGACTTTCCACCTCTCTGTAGGAGTTCAAGGTGATGCATACTGAAAAGATATTTATTTTGTCCTTGGGAAAAAATGAGTTGAATGGCTGGAGAGATAGTGATCAGGCCAAATTGTCCAGGGAGAGCTTGATGGAGATTTGTATTTGGCTCCCCTTGTTTCCAATCCAGTCTTAACATACTGTATGTAAATGCTATCTTAATATAGATGAATGATTATTTAAGTTTAGCTTGTTTTCTTGTAAGATTTCTCTGCCTCTTTTTATGAAAGAATGTGATATATATTTCTTCTTCCTCCTGTAGCTTTTTACTCATTATGCCTTCAGCAAGCTGTTCCATTGAATAAAAAAAAAAATTAAGTGTTCAAACATCAAAGACTTTTGTGGCCTCTTGAAGATTAACAAATCCATTTCAGTGTAGGCTTTCAAGGAGTAGTCCATTTCATCTGGGCCACATAAGCTAATGCTGTTATACATATGTTATCCTTTAAGGAGCCTCAAGACCTTGATTTAAATTTGGTACAACAGACTAGCATGATTATGCCCTTGGCTGTTGTTTAGTTCAATGAAACTGCCCAAGACAAATCAAGCTGCCACTCTTGTATTTATCAAGAATACACTGTAAATTAGATCAAACAGAATATCTACATGAGAAAAATATGGCTTATCTGCACGGAGCAACTTTTCAGTTCACTTAGTAGAAGGGGTTAGTAAACTGGCTCTCTTATGCATGAATGGCAAAACCGTGTAAACTAGAATTTTTGATTGGTTCTCACTAGGAGAGCTCTAAATAGCCCTAAATAGCACTTTTATAAGATGGAATGGATTGTTCCTATTTTACTAGTGATGATTTTGGAAGCAGCCTAGCCTCATCAAGTTTTAATGGTTTTTAAAAGCTGTAGATGTTTACTAATAATCATTTGTTCAAAAATGTATTGATGTTAGTTTTGGAGCCTAACTTGCAAGAAGTCTTGGTGACTAGCTCATTGTTGTAAACAGAATGACAACTATAAGGTGAAATAAGGAGGAGAAGGGCCTTTTGCTCAACTGTCCCCTGTTAAAACAATTTCAAACCAAATAAAAACTGCAGTCTCAAAATGTGGCCATATAGCTACTGAATTTTGACAGCATGATCTCAGGGTATTTCAGGACCTGCAAATGGATTGCTGGGACATATAATCTGCACACTATGGGTTAACCCACGGGTGGGCAATTAATTTTCCCGAGGAGCCACAAATGAGAAACTGGGACTGTTGTGGTGGACCGAACCAATAGTGCTGTGAAGGTCTGTAGGAATGCAGCCACACACATATGTAAATTTTAAACAATAGCAGTCACATTCAAAATAAAAGCATGGCAGTTGTGTTGAGTACACTTATTTGCATTTGATTTCTAATTTCTGATTGACCCCCACAGGGGTCAGACATGGAAGCTAAAGGGCTCGATGTGGCCTGGGAGCTGTAAAATGCCCAGGATTGGTTTATCCAGTATGTTAGCGATTCATAAAATAAGTTGCTGAAACATCGGCCACTAAAAATTCTATTTCAAAGTGTCTTGCTGTTGCCTTACATTACAAGGTTAATGTTACCTTGAGTTCCATCCATGAATAACATAAAAATAAACAGTCACTTGTATGGCACCAGGGTAGTTCCATTAGAACCAAGCAAATATCATTTGAACTAGTTTTGCATTTGCAAATTTTGTATGATAACAGTCAGCTCATCTTAAACTATTTGTTTCAACCAAAATCAATATCTGGAAGGCAAAAGCTACTCTGAAGTGATGTTCAATGCTCCTGAAAAGCAGAAAAAAATGTTAATTTAGCCTTCTCTTTTCTTCTGTTTCTGAAACTGAAGGATGTAAGAGTCTCATAACAGAATTATGTTTACTGGAGCAAGAACCAGGGAGGAGTACAACAGACATTATACTAATCAAGTGAAATCACTGCTGGCACTTCAAAAATATTTGATTGGGAAATGTTCTAGATATACTGTCAAACTCAAAGCCATCCTAGTTTTGAAGTTACTGTGTTAATATGGCTTGAAAAATATGAATACTTTTAGAATATCAGAGAAAAATAGGCTCGGTCTTAGAGGTTGACTTCATCTGTGGTATTAAGTCACTTTTCCAATAGGTTTGAAGTTGGCTTATTAGACTGCATAAAGCAAGCCAGTTGTGGTTTGTTAAAATGACTTGATACAGTGTGATCGGATGAAGCTCTTCCAGTAGCAGATTTGGGATATTAATGAAAAACTGATAATCATGCATTAGTTAATAAATTGTTTCTTTATTGCCATGGGAGGATCATTTTCTGCATTAGATATAAATGACATAGGTCAACACTGAGGAATGAGTAAATGTTGATAATGTAAATGCCCAAAAGCTTCCTGGTAACCAATATGGCTTATGAAATAGAGATGTACATAGGCATAATGAGCCCTCCCTCCACTGTTCATGCCCTTGTATTCTAGACCAGACTAGCTTTAAAGTAGTTTTGATGGACAGCCCCATGCAATAACTCACTGGCAAACTGGCTATGGCATAACCGAGAGTAAGAATAGGCTTCTTGGTCTAGGAATGATTTGTACAAATGCCTTCTTGGTGATGTCATGAAGCTTCTGAAGCAGATGTCACCTGCTTCTGAAGCAGGAACTAAGAGTTCAGAAAGACCCGCAGGTTGGACATTAGCCCTGAATGGGGGAATGATAGTCCATTCAGGATAGAACATATCAGAATATTTAAATATTACTTAACTTTATTTACAGATACAGTTAACATTTTTAATGTTAAATTCATAGTTTCTACTTTATTTCAAAATTTTCCTAACAGGTAAGGAAAGACCATGATGGCAGTCATACCTGCTTCCTGACAACACAAAGTCACACAGAAAGATCATGGGAGGATCTGCATTTTAAAGGTACAAAACATTGTGTAGCATGGCTCACTCTGCTTGTCTTAATCTATCTCAACTATTTGAAAGATGGATATTGAAAAGTCTGTACATTATTGGGGTGTTTATAATGAAATGTAAGAAATAGTGTGGAAATAATGCCTTGTATTCCCAGATAAAATTACTATCAGTACAGGAATTAACACACATATTGAATTGAAATCTACTTGGCTAATAGTGCTGTTCACATTTTCCTGGAAATAAACTCCACTTAACTCAATGGATTATATTATGGAATATAGTATAACCTCATGCATATATGTAATTATTTCTTAGATTTTAATGATTAATCCAGTCTGCCAGTTTGTAAAACACTTCAGAGATTTTTCTTTCTTGAGAACTTCATTAAATGTAACCATTTTAATTGCTCTTAGTGAGATTGCATTTCTTAAGTTTCACTGTTTTAATATTGAATTTATACACCACCTTTCTATTTAAGTGTACAATAAATAAAGTTGAATTACCCTCATGTCATTCTTAGGTAGTGTTCTATTGCCTTTGAGGCATTACTAGATCAGAGCTCAGTTCCTGAATCTGGGTGGTCCTTCTGAAACACCTTTTACTTTTTTAAAAAAGTAACTGAAATACCACTCACAGGATGAGTTTTGAGAATGGAATAACTTGAAGCAATAAACCAAATTAGTTTCTTCAATGCAAGCTCGTTTTGAAATGCATACAGGAGCTGAATAGCTTACTCCCCTTGTGTTTCCATAAACATTAACGAGAGCTTCCCAAATATACAAATTATGATGTTAGGAAATGCAAGATTATAACGAATGAAGTGAACAAAGTTCAATACTCATGTGGGTGAGTATGCTCATAAAGCTTTCACAGGGGAGAAAAAGGTTTGAATTTATACAGCTACAAAGGAAAGCAGGTTGATATCAGTACTACTACTGCAAGTTGATATCTGCATTCTCCTTGATGACAAGGCCTGTCTCTGTTTCCCTTCAGTTCTTTGGGGCAGAAGGATATCTGTTAACAAGATCTTAAGTAGATTCTGTCAGCTTTCTTTTCTCTGTTGGGGTAGGTAAAGTTTCAGTTTTGTTTCAGTTTTGCTAACATTGGACTTCCTTCCTCCCTTGTTTTGCAGTCATTATTTTCTTACATTCATTTTCCTCATACACTGCTTCAAGCCACTAACTATCCTTTTGCATAATCTCTTCCCTTCCTTGTGCTTTTATGCCACTTTAGTCATTTCACAATATGTAGCTTACTGAATGTAGGACAATATAGTATACCCTACATTACAGTTTTAATGATTAGTCAATCTCAGTAAAGCTATACTCTACTATACCATTCAGAAGTAACAATACAGTGATCCCCCAAATTATATCAATGACAATAAAATGCAAGAATTTTAACATAATCATAAAACCATAGCACTGAACAACAGAAATGCATTACATACAGGTGGTATTCATTTAGCAACAACTGGGGCTGGCAAATTAGTCATTAAGTGAAGTGACACCACCACTGCTTATAATCTTATTTCAGCTTTCCTTTGTTTTACAGACCTGTAAAGGTCATAAATATAAAGATTGGTGGCAAAGTTACTTTTGAGTGATTTCATTCTGTTTTTTTAGAATTACGTTTACTTCCTAGAACTGCCACTGAGGAAGTGAGCAACCAAGTGGAATCATCCATTAGCATAACGCCACAACTTCTGGGGTATTCTATAATATAATTATTTTCAAACTGTTTCAAGTAATTTTTATACTTATCTTTTCTTAGGTCTGTTTTCCATTCATTTATTTGAGATATTAATCTATCTTCTGGTACTTTTTCATATATAAGTGTAAGATGTTCTGTTCCAGCAATCATTCTACCTTATTCTTTATTATTATTTCTTCCCTTTCTTGATGCTACAAATAATGATACATAGCATATTCAGAATCTCTTGTATCCTTGGCTAATTCTTTCAATCTTTTACTAAACAAATTATTTATACTTTTTAATTCATTCTATTAACCATGTGTACATAAAAAATGAGTTATGTTAACAAACTGATTTTTTTCTAAGTAGATGATCATAGAACCATCATAATTCTTATTCTTTTTCATATTTTCCTGTCTCACTCCCACTCATTTATTCATGTTACCCAACATAATTCTGTGGATTACATGCATTTAGAATGTTGCACAATTTCTCTGAGTACACATCTCAGATTCTTTTATTATCACTATTCACTAGAGTCGGTCATGCTATCATCATCAACCTATGGTTTCTTAGTTTCATAAACACTCATAACAGCCTAGATGACATCAGTATATACCGTATTTTTCGGACTATAAGATGCACCGGAGTATAAGACGCACCTAGATTTTGAAGAGGAAAACAAGAAAAAAAAAGTTTTTGGCCTCCGCGCGTCCAGGTTTTGCCCTCTCCAGCCCCCAGGAGCACTCTGCAGGCCTCCCAAACCCTCTGCGCATCCCGTTTTTGCCCTCAGCCCCCAGGAGCACTCTGCAGGCCTCCCAAACCCTCTGCGTGTCCCATTTTTGCCTTCCCCAGCCCCCAGGAACACTCTGCAGGCCTCCCAAACCCTTCATGCGTCCCGTTTTTGCCAAAAATGGGACGTTCAGAAGGCCAAAAACGCCCATATTCGGTCTATAAGACGCACCAAAATTTTCACCCACTTTTAGGGGGGGAAGTGCATCTTATACTCCAAAAAATACGGTACTTTATTGTACTCATACACTCATGTATTCATACATCTGTTATTTTACCTCTTTCTTGCATAATTAAGCTTATACTTTTAGTTCCCTGCATGTATTCATCAACTCCATCCTATACAATCTGCTTATTTTCATTCATGTCTTCTGTATCATTCTCTTAATTTCACAGGTACAAAATATACTTGTTTTTCTTTAATTCATGCTTTTTACCATTTACTGCTCTGATTTGCAAAGTTTCAGTCTCTAACACACCACGTAGGCCTTAGATATTGACCCCTACTATCTATTATGGTTTTGTTAAATCAAGTCTTTTTAGTAATATAGAGCAGGAATATACTAGGATATCAGTTTTAATCACCCTTGTACCACACACTGTCTTGCTAACTATAAGGGTAAAACTCATAAATTTTGGCTTATGTATGTCACAATCATACCAATGCAAGTTTTACTTGAAGCATTGTCACGGTATTCTACGCAAGGTAGAATTTGTAATTCAGCTACTACCTTGCAAGCCAACATAACATTGCTCATGGTTGTCATCCAGGTGGAACATCTATTACAAAATTACATCTCAATTTTTTACCTTACTGTAGAAAGATTTATGTATATCTGGATTTTTTTTAAATAGTATTTATACATTTTGAGAAATCTATATAGTTGTGCATAAAATATGCAATTGCTGCAGTAAACAATCACTTTTAGTTTGATATTTCTATTAGAAAAAAATCTTATGAATTGCATTTAGATTTGTGAAATAAACTGCAAAGCAAGACAACTGAAGTAATACAAGGTCCCAAAAAATAAAAATAAAATAATGAGTGTTACAATGGATAAGCGAAGATATAGCTGTAGCCTTTTATGTTAGGACTTTCACTTTAATCTTCAATTGCTTACTGGTTCCAAAAATAGAACTGGTCAAGAAACAGAGCAAGGACACACATCCAAAATTGGAAGAACTTTCATGTTATCCTCTTTTCAGAGGGAATTTTTTTTCCCCCAAATCAGTGAGTCCTTTCTGCTTATGGAGAAAATATTGCTTAATTCGCAATTCAAAAATGTCCAGTACTGTTTTTTTAATGGAAAATTTTAGTTTATTCAAATAAGGTTAAAATACAAAACGTTAAAATATTTTAAAAAGAACAAAAGAAAAACCATAAAAAAAATAACAAGAAAAACTCTTTAAAAAAAAGAAAACAACTAACACATATACACATAACATCCTCCCTAGTTGAATTCTGGTTAATATAATACAGCAATCTTGGTTTTCCACCCCTTGCAAAACAGGCAAAAAGAATTTTAAACTGTTAAATTTCTAAATCTATTTACAAATTGTTAGCCTGTTATTTATAAACTATATTAATAACAAAATTGTTAATAGGAAAAACAATAATAATGAACATTATGTAAATGTATAAAAGTAATAAAAATTGTGAACAGTAATAAGAGAAAGACAAGGTTGAACTTCCAAAACCTTCTGTTAACAAATTCTTATTGTAATCAACTCGTAGATGGGATGGGATGATTGGGGATTGAAGCCGTAGTAAATTTTCTATGAGTCCAGTACTGTTTTATGACTGTTTCATACCAATTTGCTGCTCGATGAATTCCCATCACCCACACCCATAACACACTCCATTTATAATTGATTACTTATGTGTAAAAATAATTGCCTTATAAACTTTTGCTATCACTTGTACTAATGCATGGGCATTCAGTGTTGGATTCTGTCCTCCATTTTAAATACTATCATACACTTTGATATATGAGCTTTAAAACTCACAATAACTTTTATCAAACTCCAGTGAAGTAGGCAGAAAAAGAAAAAAATTGAGAAACCAGCTCATTCGTTAAATGAAAATACACAACATTACAACAAATCATTGTTTCAAGTATATTCAGTTGCTGTACTTTGTAGCCCTATCTCTATTATTACAGAATTATTTATGTAAATGGATCTGTTATTACAATTTAATGAAATTTATTGTACCAATTTTTGTCCTTTGTGATAAGAAAATTGTTAGAAGAAAGTTGGCTATAGACAGAGGTTGTTACAAAAATAAGATAGCATTATATGTATTTTCCCTTATGTTTCATTCATGGTGGTTATGCCCCGAAGTGAAAAGGTATTGGAAGAATATACAGGATTGGCTGCAAGACATAATCAAATGTCAAATAGAATTTGAACCCGAACTTTTCCTCTTGGGGATAATTAGGGCGAAGTACAACAGAAAAGCAAAGTACTTGATGTTACACATAATAACAGCTGCAAGGATTGCCTTTGCGCAATATTGGAAAAGAGACAGTAGCCCACCAGAGGGTCTAGTGATTCAAAAAATATTCGAATGTGCAGAGATGGATAAACTCACATTAGAATTAAAGGATAAAGATAATTCAGAATACTACGCGGTATGGGACGATTGGTATGTATGGATAGGCAATAATAGGAACTATAAACGTACATAGAGTTAGATAGATTGTAAATAGAAGGTATTTAATGTAGTGATTATTGATTTCCATTGTATGTATAATGTCACAGACTTGTTGATTATGTGATAGAGCTGTGTAAAGAAAAATTGTGTTATAAAAATAAATATAAAATAAATAAAATAAAATAGCATTACTTATATTGAGTATGGTGACTTATAATCTTGATATTCTGTATACTGCCCACTAAGGTTTGAGGTTTTCTCCTTTTCCTCCTATCTATTCACACCAGACTTGTTCTTCAGCTGTCTGTTTCTCTACTGATTCTTTCACAATTAAGGGTTTGCAAAGTCTGGAATCAACAGAGTTATTCTATTAAAGGGTCACTTGGGTGGGGCATTCCTGGTCATTCTTTGCATCCACAACCCAGAAGAAGGGTTTTCTCAGCATCATTTGCTATTTACAGACTTCCTGATACAGAAAGCCATCTGTAGGTCTCATGGGTCTGTGCATGTCCAAAGTCCCTCATTCAGAGTACTGTGCATGATTGCATACTTGTATGTGTTCTGCCTGCACAATTTGTGCATTTTTATTTTTTAAATAGGATAGATTGCAAATCAAATTGTACAAACCTGATCTTATATCTTTATATCAGAACAGCAGCAGTTGCATGCAAATGTGTTGGAAATTGTGGTTGAATTATACATTTCAATGAGTCTCCATACGAACAGTAATTGATGAAGCTTCTTCAAGATACATAATTAAGCACAATGTATTTCGGGAAATTAGCCTATGCACTATTCGTGTGCAGTTGTTTGGATATTTTAAATTTAAAAAATGGTTCATGTGGTTGGTGCAGAAGTTTGGATACCCAGTGGATTTAGTGCTACTTTTATTTCATAATAAAATTATTAAAAAGTGATTGACTTATTGGGCCTATTATACAGTTAGTGAGGGGGAAATAATTCCAGAGAATAATAAAGTCTGACCTTTCTAATCTCCCAGGTTTTGATTGGTTTTGGCCATCCTTTATACAACCACATAGGATATATTTTGGAGAAAAAAAAGTGTGAAGCTTTTTGAAAAAAATAACATTAAAATAACATAATAAAAAATTATTTATTAGTATCAGTGGTACGATGATCTTTCTCTTATATGCAATTCGTTTTTGGTATATGATTACAGTATATCTTTTTATTTTGTTTTCATACAGTTAAAGCATGTTGCACTGACAAATACTGTATTCAAAGCAAACATGATACTGCAAAAGTTTTCAAAATCTTGGAATTTGATTTTAAGGCATTGTTTTAAGAATGCTTCTGGGCAAAAAGACTACACTGATATCAATGAGTGGACAGAAAAAAATTATTCCAAATCTTGAAATACCACTCTCTTCACCCTCTTACTTAACGTGGTTTTATTTAGATAAGTGTCACTAGTTTTCCTTTCTGCTATTGTACGTGAACTAAATGTGGAAGGACAAATGTATCTGTTGTATCCAATGTTTTATTAAACTGCCCCTGTAGTAAAAAGTACATTGATTGCTCATGAGTGAAGAGGGTTTGGTAAAAAAAAAAAAAAGGTATCTCTGAGGTAGAATATTTGATCTGAGGGTAAAAGAAATTTTCTTGGTTTCTGCAGGAAACAGGGAAACAGCAGATGGGGGGGGGGGACAGCAACCCGCTGGGGAAAAACCCCTATCAGTCACTTGCAAAGAGATAAACACACACATGTCAGCGAAACAGCAAAGAAGATAAGCTACCTAGTGATAAAAGTCATAGAGTTTGAAGTCAGGGAGAGGCGGGAGGAATGGCAGACAATAATAGCTACAAGTGTTTTGATAATATATTACTGCAGAAATGAGTAGGAGTGGTAATATCCCAAACTATAAAATGATTTAGAAATTCTCCCGGGCAGAAAAGCCCACAAGGCAACTGTTTTTTAAAAATACAGCTGTATGTATTGTAGGCCACGGGGGATATTTATGTGAAGGCCTGTTGTTAAAACTTTGGCAGGGCTTCACTAGGTGGGGCGGCTCCATTTTGTGGATGATAAATATGGTTCTTTGTTTTGAGAAGCAGGAAATAATGGAATGGAGAGAGAAAATATGCAGCCATGTCAAATAGCATAATGTGGAAAGAGTGCTTTAATCCTGCCAATATATCTTTTCTTTTTCCTGTAAGGCTTTCCTGTAAGTGTTTCTCAACCTTAGCAACTTTCAGATGTGTGGACTTCAACTCCCAGAATACCCCATGCTCGCTGGGGAATTCTGGGAGTTGCATCTTAAGAGTTGTTGAAGTTGAGAAACACTGCTATATAAGGTAGCAGAGATAATCACAACCAAATTTGAATCACCAGATTGAGTGATTTTGTACTTAGAAGAGCTACTTGATCACCAGTCTGAATGGAAAGTTCTCTTCCATCGTTGTATGAAGCACATACATTTGCATTCAAGTCTGATCAGCTTTCTTAGAATTTGAATTACATTTGCATTACTATGATGGGATGTCTTGGTTTCTTTTTATTTCTGCCCGTCTAATGTTGCAGTCAGGATTATATTTAATTACAGGCAATTGACAATTAGGAATCTGTCTCAGGGAAGATGATTGAACTGAGCAATGACCATATGCTTTATTATCTGCATGATTCACTAGAAATTTGAATTAGATTTGGTACAAATAAATTGCTCTTATTATAAAAGAAAATCTTGCAAACACTTTCTAGTGGATTGAACTTTCTGTTTGCAATCTTATAAAATTATTCTGCCAGCTTCATTCATTTTAAAAAGTTGCAGCCACCTTAAATATTTAATTCTTAAATTAATTTTAACTATACAGATGCATTCTCTATTGCTTCTATGAGTTGGTCATTAAGAAGCTTCCTATTTTTGACACATAAAACAACAAAAATTGACTCATCCTCCGCAGAGATGAAAACCTGGCATGTCAGACTCTCAATGTAGTATTCTTTTTTTCTTAGCTAAAAGTCTGCAAGAAATTTAGAACACCATTTACAGGTCAATATGTAATTATGATTTTAAAGAAATGTAATTTTACCATATATATTAGGCTTATTCATTAGGGTTACACTTTGCCTTTTCTTCCCAGCTTCCCCACTCTGTTTTATTTTGATTTTCCATAATGCTCTAAATAAATAGGCTGGGTTGAGAAAGAGAGACTGGGCCAAATTTACCTAATCATGAATTACAACTGGCCCTAGATTTGAATTGTTTCTCCATACCACCATTCCAGTTCTTAAAATCAGAATCCTAATTAACATATTAGTAGCATTAACAGCACTACTAACTCTTATGAATGAGAGGAAAAACTATAAATACCGTTTCTTCCTTTTCATCATTTGCAGAATAATTTATACAAATTAAAGGATTTAGATTATGGCGATACAAGAGACACACACAGCCCTTATAGCACTGGTTAAATGATGTCACAGAAACCTTCACTGCAGTTTGCATGGTTGAAGAGAGTGGCTGCAGATGGTTTCTCTTGCACTCTAAGAAAGTATGTGAAATGGAAAGGGAGCGTTCACATCCTCCTACATATTCATACCTCAATTAGAAATGGCAGCTCTGATTCCTTTGCAGCCAACGCACGTAGGGGCCATCTTCAGGGAACAGACCATAATGTATTTAATGAATCCGAGGAAAGTAAGACATTTTAAAGGCTGCAGGGCAATATAGACTCACTGTTCAATCTGCTAAATTTGCACTAATTAGAACAACTGCAGCTGTTTAGCTTCTCCTTCATTAGGAGAGGTTTGTATCTGACACATTGAAAACCCTTTGGTGATACTACCCATATTGTAAACAAAGAATGCAGTAGTGCTATTCATTTGTTGAAAAGATGGGTGCAAATATAATTTTTAACCATTACCTTTTAGATAGTTTGCTCATTTCTGTATTCAGAAGAAATACAGTCTTAGCTGAATGAATTATTTGATAAATTGTCATCAAAATTCAAGTTGTTATGACTCCCTTATCTGGGACTCGGTCAAACTGAACACAATGTGGCTTTCTTCTAAATTGACAAGTGTGGAAATTCATTGCAAATTCTACTGGGCATATTCAAAGAAATATGAAAAAAAATTGTGAAGTTGTTTGTGATGTGCTTTCCACAAGTCAGATGTAATAATCTTTGGCATAGAATTTGAGATCTGTTCGCATCTGCTTCTGCTTACACATTAGAGCCAAAATATGTGCATGCTGGATCACTTCTAGGCTTCACAATTTGTGTAGTGCCTGGTCAATATTCTTAAATAGGATTTTCTTGGGACTTTTTTGGATGCTGAATTGCTACAGTTGTATTTGTTATTGACATTGAACTTGTGCATACCTATTGAAGTCTTTCTATTTCTATTTGGGCTACATGTAGCCTAGTAAAAATATACAATCAGATCAGCTTAATAAAATATCTACTCAGATATTTCTAAACAACTCTGAATCTGTGGTTCTCCAAGAAGGTGCCTCCAAACTGATTATGGTTCCCTGAATTTCCTTTGGTCATGCTGGTTGGAATTTCAGGCAGTCGTAGCCCCAACGATTTTGAGGGGCACTAGAGTTGGCAAATTTGTTTATATTGTAACACCTTTGTATATTATCAATGGAATAACTTGGTTCACTCACTATATTAAACCACAAAGTAATTTGTTTGTTTTGGATTATTAAAATGTGACATGAATATAACCCTTACAGTTAATAAACTTGTAGCCCTCAATGTCTCCCTCTTCTTCAATTATTTTACCTGAAAATTGATAGCGCGCTATCCCATTATTTACCTCATTTTGAGGTAAATAATAGATGAAAGTGGTAGTATCATTTCTAAAATAGGCATATTGTCCACTAAGAAATTGCCACTCTGGGCCTTAGTGTGTTGTGTAAATTAATTCCTTATTTATTATACAAACTATAATTTTTCAGTGTATAATCAGGTGAGTAAGCCTATAATCAGAGATAGGAAGTTTATCCTTTTATGGTCACTGTTTGGAGGAATTTCTTCATTATATCAGATTCTCTCTGTGGAGTACCAACTTTGAAGATTTCTCTTTCTTCTTGGTTATGAGACAAAAGGCATTTCATCAGTCAGCCACAGAGGTAGATAAGAAAGGCCAGAATATCATCCTTGATGAAAGACCAATTCCATGAGTCTGCTCTTGTCCTTGAATTATCCGGCTCACCATTATGTATGAAATATGGGTTGATTTGAAAGAACTGCTACCCAATTCTTACATCACCTGTCCTTCCTCCCAATTCTTTTTTTGTCCATGTCTTGTCATTTTTAGATTGCTACAGGGATGACTTAGTTATGCCATAACATTACTGGAGAGGGAAGCAGCCGGCATTTTCAGCCCATATGATTTTGCAAAGAAACTTCAAATTTTGTAAGTGTCACATGTGTAAGACTTAACATCATTTCATTTTTAATATCAAAATTGGAGAGAAGGACCTTAAAAATATTAAAATGAATACACTATTGTTCCAAACTTTAATTTAGTCACCAGTATGAATCAGGTTATTTACAGTGAAGATTCTAAAATTCCTATGTTGTTGTTTTAGTTAGATTGAAGAGTTATTTTAATAACCTTCCTTTAATCTATAGTCTTGTCAGTTACATTTTCTATGCCTGTTTAATCAGAATTCCAGGGATATTCTGTGATCTGTACAATGTGTGGGAACAGTTACTCAAAGAACACAGAATACTACATGCTATTTATAACTTTTATTCTACCTTTCATCTGCTCTTTCAGGCACACTTTCTATCTGGTGCTATTCAGATACCTTGCTTAATGATGCTGATTAAAAAAACCCTTTTAAATCTACTGGAATAGTGGGAGGTCAGAATTCAATTGTGCCACTATATGTGGGAATGCCTTTCTCTTATAACACAAACTTGAAGCAGCACAGAAATAGGCAGATTTAGGTATTTGCATAACTGCTGAGTTTTAACAATGTGGAAAGAAAACATAAAAAGGAGATCCAGCCCAACCCTATTCTAGAATTCCATGTAAGGCAGTATCTGAGGCTGCTGTTAGAAATCCTAGAATATCTAATTCTGTATGCTCTCCATGACTCAGCAATAGAGTTCTTGCATAGTTAAGATTTAAATGTGTTATGATGGTGGGTATTGCTATGTCAGCTGAAAATATGACTCTTGGAGAAATGCCTCTATTTGTTGTTGTACAGAAGGATCATTTGCTTTCTATTTATTTTCAAGAGCCACAGCCTAAAGCAGCTTACCCCTCTTCCTCTGCCTCTGGTTGGTTTTAGATTAACATATTTCTTTCATCATCTGACTAGACTTTGAAAGTTCATTTTTGGGTAACATTCAACGGAAATTTAGCATACTCTTAAGAAAGAGTTTGGCAATCCTTTTGCTAAAGAAACTGGATAAAATTAGGAGGTTGCATGCTGTGTACATAGAAGACTGGTGCTTGATGTTGGTCCAAACTATAGTGTGGTTGATAGGTGTTCATAGTTGCAGTTTTGTATATTAGCACTAGCTAGAAATGGAAGCAGAGCCTCCATAGATTGTAACATTAAATTTATTAATTAATTTAAAATATGTTTGGACTATAATAGCAGAATCACAAAATTTCAGGATCAAGAACGTGCAAAAATAACAGTGGAGATTTTCTATGCAAAAAATATATAACAGTACGTGATAGTTTTGCACTGTTACAGCTGTATCAGCCTGGCAATTCCTGTCTCAAGTCTGGCGGGTTTGAAAATCTTTTGTAGGGTGCCAAGGTTGAGCATTTTTTTTCCACGACCACCAAGCATGCATTTGCTTTTTTACTTCCCTTACTTTAACTGTCTCACATTCTTGGATGCCTGATAATATTTTTATCCCACCTTTCTTCAGAAGAATAATTATCCCATGCATGATTTCCCCCCCTTCTCCCTGCAATTCATATAAAAACCTTATGTAGCTGGTTAGGTGAAGTAGCAATGACTTTGTTAAGCAATGTTACAGTGGCTTATTATATTTTGTATTTATATCATAGGGCATACACATACATTCTGTTAGAAAACCCTGATAAATTGATGAATTTCTATCTGCCATTATACATGTTTAGAATCCTTTTAAATCTTAATCCATTTGCTTGTGTGTTTTGGAGCAACTCTTGTTGCTCCAAAACATTTGTTTTGTCATAATACCCACCCATGCATCACTTGAAAAAAAAATCACCATAGAAAAATAGACATCTGCTTACACAAGATATATATTTTTTGATTAAATATGGATTCACTGAGAATTTCTATCAGAGGAATGAATGATAGAATTGCACTCAATTTCCTCTTGAATTAACAGGCTTCTAGCCAGGCTAGGGCCTACATGATAACAACTGTGATCAATTTTCTTGTTTTTTCTTTCTTGTTTACCTCTTAGGATGCTTGAGCATTGGGTTTTGTTATTGTTTGCATTCTGCCTGCCCCACATAAAGTAATAGAAAAACAAATGAAGAGATTGGGTACGTGGTACATCTTTGCTGGTCTTTAGAGTCATGCATTCTCTGGCCATCCTAATTATATATGTCCTCAAGCAGGGGAGTCCTGAATTGCTGAGATCATTCTATACATTAAAAGATCAATCAAAATTTAAAAAACAATTACAAAACCCCTCAGTCTTTGGGAGTTGGGTGGCAGATAAATTTAATTAATAAATTAGATTAATGTTCAGCTGCTTACAGATTGACATAGGGAAATTGTATCATAGATAGTAGTAAAACTCCAGCACAAGATTGTGGAGTATGCTTGATTAATGGATAAGAAATTCACATAAATTATATTAAAAATAGTGTTCAAACTTACCTTTCCCACCCTCTAGCCAGATTTACACAGGGTATCACAACAATTCATTTTAAATAAAATGTAGACAAAGTAACAGGACTCACAGTAACAAATAGGATTGAGGAGAGAAGGCTGAACAGCTGTTCTCCACAAGTGGGTAAAAATATCTTATTACTGGCTAGTCAGTACTTGTCTTCTTAAAGAAGCCAAATAAATAGATCAGCTTTAGTCAAATGGTTACTGTTGGACACTAACACCCATCATCCCTCATCAGCAAGCCAATGAACATAATGCCTAGGATTATGGTAATGCAGACAGACATATCTGCAAAGCACTCTCTTTGGCATGGCTAATATAGACTAATATTATAGACTAATATTATAGTTTTCTTTGGAGAGTTGCAAGTAATGTCCTTCATGACCTGCTAGAAGGAACTCCAGCTGCCAACTTAATGGTACCCTGTTTCCCCCAAAATAAGACATCCCCTGATAATAAGCCCAATTGGGCTTTTGAGTGCATGGCAATAAGGCCAAGGGCTTATTTCAGTGTTCAGAAAAATATAAGACAGGGTCTTATTTTCGGGGAAACACGGTAGTTGTGAAATAATGAATTTAGTTTGAAGACATGCTGTGGAACAAGCAGTTATTTAAAGGGATTTGCTTTACAGTGAGAATGATGCTAGATGTTTGTCTTCAGTTGTCTCTACTTTGTTCACAAAGCTTGTTTTAAAGGAAGCTTTATGTTAATCAAACTATCTCAGTAACTGCCTCCAGACAAGCAGTAGCTTGCAGTGTCATAATGGTATAATGGTATCTATTTTATTTCAGACTATAGAAGGTAGTGCTGTATAATAAACTAAGTCATAATCTTGCGTTGAGAACCATTTAACTATGGTTCCTTCAGCAAGCTATCATTAAAACAAGGTTTGGTGTAGAATAGTATACATGCTACACCATACCTTGGTGCTTGTAGCATGAGCCATGGTGGCGCAGTGGTTAGAGTACGGTACTGCAGGCTACTTCTGCTGATCACCGGCTGCCAGCAGTTTGGCAGATCGAATCTCACCAGGCTCAAGGTTGACTCAGCCTTCCATCCTTCTGAGGTCGGTAAAATGAGGACCCAGATTGTTGGGGGCAATATGCTGACTCTGTAAACTCTGTAAACTCTTAGAGAGGGCTGTAAAGCACTATGAAGCGGAATATAAGTCTAAGTGCTATTGCTATTGCTATAGTGAGTAAACTTAGCCTCTGGTTGAGAAGGAACATGTATTTAGAAACATTGGGACTCTTAAACGATGCCTACAAAGGACATTTTTCTTTATAAAACAGATGATTTTAGATTAATTAATGGAAATCATGGAAGAGGGAATTGACTTTGTGGTTTAAGGGCATCAAGCATAATTTTGTGCATTTATTTTATTGGTTCAAATAAAATAGGTCCCATAATACATATGACGCCATGCTCTACTGCTTGTCTGCAGATCATTTTTGGTAATTGCATTGTTTGTTTGAGTTAGTTGCTTGATTTCATATTCATTTAATTGTTAAATTTGTTTCTAAAAAAATATGAATTAATACTGGATTACTTCCATTATAATCCAAGTGTGTGTTTATTATAAAGACGTGCTAAGCATTACACTGAGTCTAGCACTACAAAATAGATTAGTATATTAGAAGATAAATAGCTGCTGTTATATTCTGACACTTATCTTAAATTCCACACATAACAGTAGTGATTTCTAGAGACACTTCATAAGAAAAAATGGGTCATTGTTTTGTTTTACAATACGAAGAAAACCCATAGCAACATTTGTATTTAATAATTGTTGTAGAGAGCATGATAAACTTTGGTTCTATTTTATTTTGCTAGTTGGGATTTTTCATGAGTATGGAAAAACAATTATTAGCTCAAAGTTTCCAATTTCCACATATTGAGTATGTATGGTTATTCTTGCCAGTGTTTGTGATCGTCATCTCAACAGTGCTATTACTATGCATGGAAAGAAACTATAACGTTTTTTAAACATTGTGTAGGAATAGGTTGAGAAGATGTAGTTAAAAGGAAAGAAAAGCGATGGAATGCGTGAGAATTTGTCTGAGGGGAGGATTTTGACTATGTTGGGTTATGTAACTTGCTTTCAACTCAGATGAAACTATATCCTAGGAACAATCTCTCCCACCCCTCAAAAAATTGATGTGGCAAATGTATTTATTTGTATCCTGTTTTTATTATTTTTACAAACAAGGTGACGAACATATCCAACACACCTTCCTGTGTTATTTTCCCCACAACAATCCTGTGAGATGAGGAAAGCTGAGAGACAATGCTTGGCCCAAGGTCACCCAGCTGGCTTTCGTGGCTAAGGCATGACTAGAACTCACTGTCTCCTGCTTTTTAGCCTGGTGCCTTTTTAGCCACTAGCCCAAATTATATAAGTGGTGAACTACTTGAAATATTTAATGTTTTTTTGAAGCTACTAATTCCACATAATATAAAATTGCATTTTTTGAAGTTAATTTACAGGATATTAGTTTTTTATGTTGCTTTTTATTTGTATTTATATTTTGTTTAATCTTGAGGTTTTAAAACTGACCCAGAGTCACACATGAGGTGGACAGTTAAATACATTGAATAAATAAAAAATATAGATGCAACCTATAATTTTAATCAATACATCAGTAATATTTGGCTGTTTTTCTGAACTGTGGGAATTTAATCCCAGTCTTGATTGTCTTTTTCCTTCTATAACTCAGGAGTATCTTGGAAAAAGAAAAGGATGAGGATGTTGATATGTCATTTGTTTAGCTATTTGTTGAATAAGCCACAATTAGTTTGGGTCTGCAATATGTCCTGAGCGTAAATAGGATTTATAAATTGCAGTGTTTGGATTGCACCATGGCACAGAAGCCAATCTCAAATAGACCCCATGACTTAGTGGAATAGCAAAGGAAAGACCAATAAAATACAGCTTGAATAAAATGATTGAAAGATTAGCTTACCGGGCAAGAAAAGAGAAGTGAATGGTACATCCCATTACATCATAATGCCTTAGTGGCCAGGAGGCACCCGCCATTCCTTAAGCATTGAAGCTTACACTACAGTCATAACATTTATCTAATTAAAGCCAGAGAGGAGATGAAAGATAATGTATCTGAGAAGCTTCATGCTGGAGGAAAGTTATGCTTAGGGAAAGGAGTAGTAATGTAATATAAGTTCTGCATACATGGGTCTAGAACAGGGGTGTCAAACACAAGGCCCGTGGGCCACATCCAGCCCGCAATGTGGTTGGATCCGGCCCGTGGGGCCGTCCTGGAAAATGTAAGGGGCCAGTCCGCGTCGCTTCAGCCCGGTCTACCCAATGCAAAGAGGAAACATCAGGACAGCGTGGCTTCGGCCCGATCTACCCAATGCAAAGAGGAAACATGCCAGCAGTTTGGGGAGTGGTGTCAAGCTGGCCACACCCACCCAGTTGGCCACACCCACCCAGTTGGCCATGCCCACCCGGCCCCCTGAGATCAACACAGCCCTGATGCGGCCCTTAATGAAATTGAGTTTGACACCCCTGGTCTAGAGTCTATGGAAGGAGATTCATGATTCCAAATTAATTAGAACTTTCTTTCTGAAGTTATGTATGCCTCCTGACCACATTCCACTGCCAAGTTGAATTGCTACAATGTGCATAAGATGAGATGGCTGGAACATTTTAAGAGATTCAAAATGTGGCTGCCTGACAATTCACAGGAATGATTCATTTTGGATAATTTATTGACTTGCAGTTTATTTTAGGTCCACTTCAAGGAGACATAAAATGTTTCTGCATCCATTCTTTCTTCAGAAGGGAAATTTTGTCTATTAATGGCACTCTTATTACCAATATTAAATAAATAGAAATCTGCCATCTATAAAAGCAAAAGAGGTGACGTATTTATATATGTGCTTGTCTATATGAATGTAAGTATATAGGTGACTCTATGGATATTGTAAATCAGAGGTGTAAAACTCGCGTCGTCACGGCGTCGTCACGTGACGTATTGGGACTTTTTTCCCCTTCGCTAAACCGGGCGGGGGCGGGGCCAGCATGTGACACAACCGGCCTGTGGGCCGTGAGTTTGACTCCCCTGTTGTAGATTATCAAATAAACGTTTTTTATCTGGTGGTCTCACAAAATTAACAGGTTTTTCTCCAAAATGTCCACTTGTTTCCTTCATGGGACAAAAATATTTTGTAAACAGACAAACTTTTAATTGTGGTAGCTGCTTGTTTCTTTGTCTAGCTTTTTGATGAAGAGGGACACCAAGTTGGTATAGTAGTTAAACTATGGACAGGGACCTACCGGTAGTTTAAATCTCTCCCCTCAGGCATGGAAGACCATTGGGTGAATTTGCATTAGTTATTCTCTCTTCACCCAACCTGTTGACAATGTGGAGTGTTAGTATAAATTGGAGGATTGCTATATATGTAGCATTGAACCATTGAAAAAAGCAGCATATAAATCAAATAAGTATTAAAATGTTTATAAATCTGAGTTTTTGTGGCATATTGATGCAACCAAAGTAAGCATGAGCCCATTTTTCAAGCATAACAGCATGTATATTTTATAATAAAATTGCCAGTTCCTAGTTTAATTACTTTGCACTATGGCAGAACTTGGCATAGTTTTGGACTCATGTAATATCAAATCCCAGGATTGCTGTGTGGAAAAGGGAAGGCTAATGCTGTTCTTGAAAAAGTTTTTGGAAGGGCATCAAGATCACTTTTTCCCAGGGACAAAGAGATTAAATTCACTTTCCCCAAGCATCTGAAAACTGAAGAACTAGGCCTGCAGTTGTTTCTTTGAAAAGTTAAATGTGCATTTAAGTAAAACTTCAATTTAGGGTGAAGAAAATAAATATATTATTTCTTTACACTCTTCCCACATGTTTATATAGGTTCAACTATGTAACAGGATGTCCTTTTAAGATGTATTTTGCCTGTACTTGTATTATCATTGTAAATCTTTTGAGTTTCTGCAAAAGCATTAATCATTACTTTAAGAAAAATATAATTATCCTTGGACAAAATTTGTTTTGATTCTAGATAACATTTAACTGCTGCTCAAGAGTAGGGAAATGGGTTTTAAAACACCATACTGCTTATTGGTATGGTGGTTTAGTGCAAAACTTATTTTATTTATCAAATTTATATAGCTGCCCATCTCATCAAAAGTGACTCTGGGCAGCATATGAATTTAATGAGTACACTTAGTGATAAATATTTCCAACTGTCTTTTAAGCATTATTTTTCTACTGGAAAAAAATAGCACAAAAGTCAGGAAGATCAAACAAGAAAAAGAGAGGGAGAGAGAAGAAAAAAGGATACAGGAAAGAGAACGAATAGAAGGCGCAAGAGGGAGAGTACAGAGGGAGACAAGAAACAGAAAAAAACAATATAAGTAATAATGGAAGAGGAAATTAAAATGCTTTCTATAAATATAAATGGACTAAACTCACCTTTGCAAAATTACGGAGACTAGATATAGATGTGATATGCTTACAAGAAGTACATATTAAGTACATATTCCTTAAAAGCGGCCATTCAAAAACAAAAAAATAATAAAACACTGGGACCAGACAGACTACCAGCGGAGATATACAAAAAATTTCAAGACATTATAGAACCAAAAATGCTAGAATTATTTAATGAGATATTAACACAGACCAAAATGCCAAAATCATGGGAGGATGCATATATTACTTTGATCCCCAAAGAAGATACAGATAAAACCTTAATCCAAAACTACAGACCAATTTCCCTGCTAAATTCAGACTATAAAATTTTTACTACAATATTAGCAGAAAGGCTAAAGAAAATATTAAACCTTTCTATACACTCAGACCAAAACGGCTTTCTGCCCAAAAGACAAATTCGAAACAACACAAGAATAATTATGGACGTATTGGAGTATTATGAAACACATTCGAATAAGCAATTGGCATTAATGTTTGTAGACGCACAAAAAGCTTTTGACAATCTAGATTGGAAATTTTTTACAACACAACTAAAATATATGAAATTTGGCGATAAATTTATTAAGACGATTGAATTAATCTATACCACACAAACAGCAAAAATATTGATCAATGGGGACACAACCGATACAATTAATATCATGAAAGGAGTTAGACAGGGATGTCCACTTTCTCCTTTATTATTCATTTTTGCACTGGAAACTTTATTAACCCAAATAAGAAAAAATCAAGAAATAAAAGGATTAAAAATTAGAAAAGAGGAATACAAAATTCAAGCATTTGCAGATGACATGGTTTTTATAATGGAAAACACACATGATTCTGGTATCATATTACTACAGGAAATAGGGAAATTTGGTGAAGTGGCAGGTTTAAAAATAAATAAAGATAAAACAAAAATAATTACAAAAAATCTCACACAAGAACAAGATAAAGAATTGGAAAAGATATTAGGAATTCAAATAGTAAAAAAAATTAAATATCTTGGAATTTTGATAACCTCTAAG
>QLTV01003280.1:213030-223367 GCA_003457575.1 Thermophis baileyi | reverse complement strand
GGTTTGGGTAAAATGGTACTCTTGGTTAAACCATAAATACCAAAAGAAATAATCTGTGGAAATCACAAAAAGATGCACAACCAGACAGGCAGACAAACACTCAATGGAAAATATATATGATAGAATTAGAAATACAATAAAAATATAGAAATAATGAAAGAAAGATAATTTAGAACCAACAGTACCATCGATATAATGGTACGCAACGTTACAAAAATATTAATATTAATGGTTTATGTATGTATTTTGTTCGTTTTCTGTTTTAGTCAGTCTATGTATTATGTAGAGTTAGATGTATGTTTGTTTTGTACATATGTATATATTTCTGTTTAATTATATATATGATAGAATTATAAATACAAAAAAAATATAGAAATAATGAAAGAAAGATAACTTAGAACCAATCGATATATCGATATAATGGTACGCAACGTTACAAAAATATTAATATTAATGGTTTATGTATGTATTTTGTTCGTTTTCTGTTTTAGTCAGTCTATGTATTATGTAGAGTTAGATGTATGTTTGTTTTGTACATATGTATATATTTCTGTTTAATTTTAAATACGCAATAAAGTTTATTTAAAAAAAAGAAGAAGTACATATTAAGAAAGAACATAGTAAATTACTGGAAAATCCAAAAATAGGAAAACTTTATACAACATTAACACATTAAAAAAAGAGGAATTGCAACATATGTAAAAGAAACAATAAAATCAAGACTGATATATGCAGACGAAGAGGGTAGAATGCTAATGATAGAGTTGAAAACAGAGCAAAAACAAATATTAGTCACAATAATATATGCACCAAATAATAACCAACATGGATTTTATAAAAAATTATATAACAAAATAATGGAAACGGAATACGAAAATATATGCATAATTGGAGACTTTAACACAATTGTGGACACTAAAAAAGATTACAAAAGCAACAAGAAAAATAAGAAAAACACACTGCCAAAATCATTCTTTGAAATGACATTAGAATTAAATTTGCAGGATGCTTGGAGAGAAATACATGAGACAAACAGTCAATACACATTTTACTCAAATCCGCACCAGTCTTGGTCAAGGATTGATATGGCGTGGGTGACACAGGGATTGCGAAAAGATATAGAAGAAATAGAAATAGAGACCAACAAGTGGGTGGACCACAACCCAATAAAAATAATATGGAAAGGATAGAAAAAGAAAAAGAGATGGACAATGAATCAAAATTTACTAAAAGATAAAGAATATAGACAAATGTTAGAGAAAGAATTGAGATTATTTTTTATGGTAAATCACAGAACCTGTGGGACACCACAAAGGCCTACATATGGGGACTAACAATAGCCTTTATGGCAAGAAAAAGTAAGAAAAGAAAACAACAACAAGAAACATTACAGGAAGAACTTAAAAAAGTGGAACTTGAATTACAGAAAGAGCCCCAAAATAATACAATAAAAGAAAAAAGAGATCTCATAAAACACAAATTTAATCTGACCATGCAAGAAGACTTGGCACAGAAAATTAAGATGGCAAAACAAAATTTCTTCGAACATGCGAATAAACCGGGACGTTGGTTAGCATATAAACTAAAAAAAGAAAAGGAGAACAGAATAATACGCCAACTTCAAGATGAGAAAAGAGTGACACAGCATAGAAGGGAAGAAAAAAAGAATATAATACAAAAAATTTTCACAAAGTTATACGCCCAAGATAATATTGCAGAGGATAAGATCAAACAATATTTAGATGCATTAAACATAAATCAAATTACAGAAGAGCAAAGAGAGATGTTAAATGGAGCAATAACTGCAACGGAACTAGGGGTGGCACTGAAAAAACAGAAAAATAATAAATCACTGGGCCCGGATGGAATTCCTGTCGAGTTATATAAAAATATACAAGAAACATTAGAATGGTTAATATTAGAAATATTCAATGAAGAGCTGGAAGAGGCTAAACTACCAATAACATGGACAGAAGCATTTATTACCCTCATTCCAAAGGAAGATATGGATCGTCAACAAATCAAAAATTACAGACCCATCTCATTACTAAATACGGACTATAAAATATTCGCCTTGATAATATCAGAAAGAGTTAAAAAAGTTTTAAACGAACGCATCCATTCAGATCAAAACGGCTTTCTCCCAAAAAGACAGATAAAAAATAACATGAGAACTATAATAAATACATTAGAGTATTACGAAGCATACCCGGAAAAACAAGTTGCACTGGTTTTCCTAGATGCCCAAAAAGCATTTGATAATTTAAACTGGAAATTTATCACTACGCAATTAAAAAATATGAAATTTGGAGGGAAATTTGTAAAAATGGTAGAAAAAATTTACACAACTCAAACAGCAAAAGTGATAATGAATGGCGATACCACGGAAAAATTTGATATAACAAAAGGGGTAAGACAAGGATGTCCGCTTTCTCCTCTTCTATTTATCTTAACTTTAGAAACACTCTTAATTAAAATTAGAAAGGACCAGGACATAAAAGGTTTAAAAATTAAAAAAGAAAAGTACAAAGTCCAAGCATTTGCTGATGATCTAGTATTTATATTAGAAGAACCATTAGAATCCGGACCTAAATTAATTCAAAAAGTAGAAGAATTTGGTGAGGTAGCAGGGCTCAAAATTAACAAAAATAAAACAAAAATAATAACAAAAAATCTTACTAAAAAGCAAGAGAGAGAGAGTTGGAAGAAAAAACAGATATGCAAGTAGTTAGGAAAGTAAAATATTAGGAATTTGGCTCACAGCTAAATGCTCCTCAATCATGGAAGATAACTACAATAAAATAATACAACAAATAAAGACTTAGAAAGTTGGAAAAATCTTCAATTGTCACTTACCGGGAGGATAGCCACGATTAAAATGAACATACTACCGAGAGTATTATTTTTATTCCAAGTCGTGTCGATAAAACTAGGGAAAACTTTCTTTGACGAATTAAATAAATTAACCACAAAATACATTTGGCAAGGGAAAAAACATAAGGATCAAACTAAAATTACTGCAGGATAGTAAAGAGAAAGGAGGCTTTGCACTACCGGATTGGGAATTATACTATCAGGCAACAGAGTTAACATGGATTAAGGATTGGATCTAATTAAAAAATAATAAAATCTTGATGCTAGAATGGCATGACCTACAATTAGGATGGCACGCATTTATTTGGGATGGGAAAAATAAACCGCATAGTTACTTCCAAAGACATTTAATCAGGAACGCCTTACTACAGGTTTGGCAAAAAATAAAAAATAAATCACTACACCAAAATACCAAATTGGTTATCCACAATGGAAGCGTTGAAATGCCCAAATTTAACAGATATAGACAAATTAATAAGGTACAAGGATTTGATAAATGAACAAGGGAACTTGAAAACCAAACAAGAATTAAAAGATCAGGGCACAGACATGGACTGGTGGATATATACGCACATTCAGACCAGGTATAAAAAAGACAAAAAATTATATGAATTCCAAAACGAACAACAAGAATTAGATAGGATTCTACAAGGTACAGAAGAAAAGTTGATTAGGAACATATATATCTTACTTTTGTATCTTACTAAGATACAAAATGGAAGAGGAAGTGGTCAAAGAAGCAATGATAAAGTGGACAAAAAAATTTGGATACAGCATAGACTTGGAGAAATGGGAAAAACTTTGGGAAACAAATTTGAAACTGACTATGTCAGCGGCTTATAAGGAAAACCAGTACAAGATGTTTTACAGATGGTGTTGTGTCCTAGCACGGCAAGCCCTACGAAATGACGCACACACACTGTTCATCAACCAGATGCTCCTCCTCTTCTCCTGAGTCACTCAGCTCCAACTGAGGAGGTGCAGAAGTCCCTGGTTGGCTGTCATCCTCTGGCACTGAGTCCCCCTCAGTATCTGACTCAGGTGCCAGGTGCACAGGATGATATTGCCACGCCTCAGTCGGCTCTTGGTCCTCTGGATCCATGGGTGGCTGCGCGGGACTCAGGCAAGCCACAACAGATGGCACCTTCCGCCAGCGAGACTCGCTAAAATGTTCCCAAACACATCACCGATTTGCTGGAAATGTAAGAAAGCATATGGGACATACTATCATCTATGGTGGACGTGCCCAACAGCAAAAAAGTATTGGACTAAAATTAAAAAGTGGCTCGAAGAGATAACTGAACAACATATAGACTGGAAACCGGAATTATTCTTATTGGGCATACTCACAAAGAATTATAATAAAGAAATACAATATCTAATTCTCCATATTATAACCGCAGCTAGGATAACATATGCACAAAACTGGAAAAATAATGTCATACCAAAAGACGAAGAAACGATAAGGAAAGTGTTGGATTGTGCAGAGATGGATAAATTGACAAAAGAAATAAAAGGAAAAGATGAAATGAAATATTATTTAATATGGAATAAATGGTACAAATGGTTAGAGGATAGGAATAACAAGTAAGGAAATATATAACAGTGATGACTTAGAGGTCAGGAAATATTAGTAAAATGGTATTAAATATACAATGTATGTAAGTAAAGTTATATATCTACAATAACAAATTATAAAATGTAGGGAATGGTATATATAATATGTAAGGAATAAGGGAACCACAAAAATAAATATGTAAATATGAAGGGGGGGAATATAAATTGTGGATATACAATGATACGGAACTGCTGTAAAATGGAAACTTTTTTCTTTATGTTTGTGTTTTTGGTTTTGTCTGTTTTTGTTTATGTTCTTGTTTTTAAGGATAAAAATAATAAACATTATTAAAATAAATGCCACAGTTATATAAATGTTTGTAGCTGAGATGAAATTAATGCCATGAGATACAGCAAAATAAGAGGTTTTGTTTTTTTTTTAAAAAATGTTTGCCTGTTTTGCTCTCATTTGAAAGGGAAAAAAATATGAAAATTGCACTGCTATATATCCTGCTACATAGAGATGAGTACATAACTTTTGAATCTTTGGTGAATATATTCATCTAACATTCCTTTCTCATAAGTTTCTTGCTTATGATATTTCATTAATTATTAACAATGTCAAGAAAACTCCCTAGAGTACTTACTGTTTTTATCAGTGTAAGAAAACAGCGCTCTGCCCTTTTCAGAACTTAATTGCTTCTCTACTCCCAGCGCAAGCCAAGTGCTGATAAAAATAATTCATTTTGCAGAAAACAGCTGCCTTGAAAGATGGCATTAACTAATTGTCAGTCTTTTTTAATAAAAATAATTTTTAATAAAATTAAATTTCAAACTAAATCAGCTACTGCTACTGCTATGGTACTTCACCTAACGTGGTCCATAATGTGTGGCCACCTAGAGGAGTTACAATTTCCAGTAAGCCAAGCTGGAATGTCAACAATGAAAAGCTCTAGAAGCTCTATTTCATGGGTGTCAAACTCTTGGCGTCACGTTGCTGTCACATGACGTTTTGTGATGTTTTCCCCATTCGCGGAGCTGGGGTGGGCGTGGGCTGCGCGTGATGCATCCCGCCCATGGGCCGCCAGTTTGACACCCCTGCTCTAATTCATCAACATCTGGAGGGCTACAGTTTCAGTATTCCTGAAGTGGAATGGTACAGAAAGCTGACAGTAGCTGATAATGACGGGAGTTGTAATCCAATGCATCTAGACTGGACCAGGGTCAGGATGGTGATTCTATAAAACTGCTCCTTACTCAGACATTCTTCCCGTCTTTGTTTTAGTCTTGGCTCTTGCTTTATTGTGAGAATGACAAGTGAAAATAAGGGTGAGGGGCTCATTTTTATGTCTGCCAGATGAGCAGAACCTCCTGTTTTTCTTCCTCCTCCCCTTTTATTTCCCCCCTCCCAGGAAGCTTCCATAATATTGGTTTATGAGATTCAGTTGCTCAGATCTTCTTTCATTACTTGGCATTGGTACATGATTTGTTTCAAATTCTGCTGCTATGCTATCAATTATTAGCTGCTGTACTTTCAAGGACTTCCCTTTTGCTTTGCTAGTTAACAGTTCTGAGGTGAAGTCACACAATTGTGTGACATAACTAAGTCAGTTCCGCTGGCTGGCTAAACTAATGTTCTGGATGCTCTGGGAGGTGAATGATTCAGGACCCTTTGCTTGTCAATAAAATGTCATGGGAGAGGGCACTGGAAGGTCGCTGGCTTAATAACACTAGTTTGTGTATGTTTCTGCTTTTGTGAGTTTAACCAATCAGAAACTCAACTTTCTTGGTTTTGTGTCAAGGTTCAGGACTCTTTGGGGTCACTAGCTTGGTAGCTTTAGCCTGTAGGAATGAGGTCGAGCAAGAGGTCTTACAGAGGTCACTTTCTCATGCCTCTATCTTGCTGCAGGAGATATTGGCCACCAAGCATGTGGAGCTGCCACCTCCAACATTTCTGATACAAATATCAAGTTCTGCAGCACTGAATATGCACTGAAGCTGCACTCTTGCTGCTGAGTGGAAAAGAAATTTTAATATTGGCAAAATGGTAGTATAAAAGCATGTTAAATAGGCCTTTGGCAGTACCAGGCTTTATGTCTGCATGTAGCATTTTTATTTATAACTCGAGGAGTGACAATTGGAACAAAACAGTAGAAAAATCGACTATTTTTTCTTCTGTTGACCCACCGTTTACTAGTTTCATTTTATTTGGTTTCTGCAGGGCATGGATAGAATGGAAGAAATGTCCTGATGCCACTATAGCTCACAGCATCCTCCCTAGTGGTTTTTCTGGCATGAGCTACTAAGACCAGATACAGTTTTCCACATTTGTTTTTAACAACAACTATGGATTGTCTTTAACTATAGCATAATTCTTACACTCAAAGTTCTTCTTAGTATGAAAAAGTGTCTTGATTATATGTTAAGTGTAGTGGTCAGCATTTATGTTGTACACTTTTTTTCCCAAAGAAGGGCAGTTTTAAGTGAAAAACTGAACAGCTTGAATTAGCCTTCAAAAAAGCTTTCAAAGAAAAATAAATAGGCAGTGGTGATATTCCTAAATAATTAATACAGAATAAAATACTGTATATCAGTAATTTTTTTCAGAATATTCTCATTTCATAAGATTTTTATTGGTAGTTTTTTTATAAATTATAGTTACAGGTTTTTATCTTCAGTAAGTGTTATAAGTTACCAATATAATTTTATTTGGCAAAATCTGCTTGCTGCTAATAATTCTATTTTTCCCTTTGCTTAGCTCTAATCTCTCATTATACTTTTTTTCTCTTTCTACTTTTATATGTTTTTTCTCTCTTTCCATTCTTTCTTCTGTCTTTGTCTCACCAGGCAGTAATATTTGTACTTTTTGGGCTTCTAAGGCCTTGCATGTACAGTATCTCTAGCTATTTATTTCTATTTAAATAAAATAAGTAGGTGTTTTTTCCATTATCTAGATATTCCTTTCTGTCTATTTTGCAGTATCATTGAAGTAGTTGCTACCAGGCAAACCTCTCTTCCTATCACTCCATGTATGGAAGTTCAATGAAATTTTGTAAGATTTTAAAGTCCAATTCATCATTCATTATTTGGTCCAATTCAGATTATAATCAAGAATTGATTGTACAGCGTGATACTGAGACACACATAAAAGGAGCATAGCTAATTACTGTTTCTTGTAACATTCAAAGGAATTCTTAATCAGTCTGAAGTGTTTCTGCTTGAAAAAAGATGGCCTCTAACCCTTGTTCTTTGTGTCATTGCATTAAATTGAGTTTAATTAGGATTTAATTGGAAAATTGTGTTAAATTGAAGAAAATTATCAATTTGGCTGGAAAAGTGCCTGGTGCGTTTGTGTGAAGCTTGCTGCCTCCACGCCCAGTGAGGCGCTGAGATCGCCTGGTGGCCGCCATTGCCACGTGTTGGCTGAGAGGGCAGGCACAATAGAAGAAACTGCAGCATAGCAAAATCTGCCTTTGAAGTCCCGAGGCTTGTAAAGCCTCTGCAAAAAGCCTCTGCATCGGCTGGCTGCTCGGAGCTTCGGTTTTCAGAGATGCTGTGCTGATCAGCTTGCTGATAAGTGGCCATTGTGTGGGCGGTTTGTTCCTGCAGCTCTGGAAGCAGCGAGCTTAATGGAGAGCAATTAGGCTTCAATAGCCTTGCTAACGACTGAGGCTTTGGTCAGAAATCTTCCAGCCTTTGTTTCCAGGCAAGCAGCCATATTGCCGGCTTGCAGTTATGAGGCAGTGAGTGATTGCAGGCGTAAGTGACCTTATTGTTGGTTTCGCGCCAAAACTGCTGCTGCTGCTGCTGCTACTGATTGCTCTTGCCCAGCTCTGGAATTCCAGGTCTTGACCTGGCACCATCCCTAATTGTTGTGAGGCGCAGTGAGTACTACTGATCCCTACCAGGGATAAAATCCCTTCCTTGTGGTTGTGAGCTGGAAGTGTGATTCATCATTATTGCAGCTGCAGCTATTATGTCTGAACGAAGGGACATAATCAGTAGCAGCTCTGCTGATTCTTCCACTTCTCACAGGATGGATGAATGTTCCCAGCCCAAAAGGCCTAGGAAGGGGGTAGAGGGCCCTTCTACCAGGTCCAAATCCTCTCATTCCAAGTCCAAATCATCTGCTTCTGATAGGGATGCCCTTAGAAGACAAAGGGCTTTGGAGAGGCAGTTTGCAAAGGCTCAAAAGCAGGCTCAGCTTGCAAGGGGCTCTGAAGGTGCTTCTGCATCTTGAATTCCCTTAACTATGGAAATTTCATCTCAGCCCCAGGTGGAAGACCAACTGGCATGGTCTCCTAATGTGCTGCCTGATCCTCAAGCCAGTTCTCTGGCTCCTATTCAGGAGGAAGGTTTACTGACCTCTGGCCATTCAGCTTCTGGGTCACAGGCTGGGGCCCCAGTCGGACCATCAGCTCCTTCAGCCACCTTCACCCCTACAGCTGCTATAGGGTTGCCTATAGAGCTCAATAATGCTATTTTTAATACCATTTTTAATACCATTGCTATGGGTATTGATGCAGCTCTAGCCCAAAGAGGCTTACTAGGCCAGAGGTCCAGAGTTCCTCCTCAGAGTTACTCTCAGGGCAGAGATTATATGAGAGAATCTCGTTCCCTGACTCCATCAAGGCATAGTGCAGCCTCTTGAGGGGAGGAGGAGGAAAATTTGGAGGATTTTTATTTTTCTGAAGATGAGGGAACCTCTCCAGGTAAACCTTCATATTCTGGTCTGTTTAATCCAGCCCAGTTTAGCACTTTACTGGTTGAGATTTAACATCTTCTAAGAGAACCTTGCTTGAGACTTAACATCTTCTAAGAGAACCTTGTTTGAGACTTAACATCTTTAAGAGAACCTTGTTTGAAACTTAACATCTTCTAAGAGAACTTTGTTTGATAGGGATATCCGGCCGGCCAGGAGAGGGACCGTACTTCCCTTCTTTACTTGAGAATTGTAGAAGAGGGGGAGGGAGGTTTCTCTTCTGACCGGGATGACTCGGTTGATTTTCCTGACATGGCTGAAGTCAAAGAGAAGATCTGCAATTTCTTCTTCAGGGTAGTGGACTTCACAGCTCACAACCTGGCCAAGAGTAGCGGCTTGATCAATGCCAGGGATGTTAGCGCCACCCTCCTCACCCTGGAGAAGCTGGGTGGGGTGCACAAGGAGAACGCCAGACTTCCCAAATGGTCCCTCATGGACAACAACTTTTTAACTTATTTGACAGAACTGATTTTATCTTAGGGTGTGTGTGTGTGGAGGTGCTGGGGTTGATTGGATGGAAGGAGTGGGTTTGGAGTGGTTGAATTGGAGGGGAGTGAGGGAACCGGGGGCAAGGAATGGACCCCCCTCTGCTGAGTGTGCAAACAGAAGCAGATGGGGGCTCAGATGTGACCCTCGGCTCGGTATGGATGGGGTGCTTGCCTGCCGGGGAGGAGGAGGGCCGTTGGGGTGGGGGAGGGGATCTCTGGGGTGTTGGAGAGCCGGAGTGTTGCGGTTATGACTGGGAGAGGTAGATATGGCGGGAGCCGAGGGGTAGGCCGCTCTCGGGGAACTAGGACTCACTATCTCAAAGCGATTACTTGTTCCAGCCCCTCTGGTTCTGGTTCACTGGGCTCGCCTCGTATACCTGGTGACTTGGGATGTCAGGGCCCTGGCCTCAGGCTGCTGCTGCTTAATGCCAGGTCTGTTGTTAACAAGGCCCCCCTCATTCGGGATTAATCCTGGAGGAGAGGGCTGACCTGGCATGTATAACTGAGACCTGGCTGGGCCAGGAGGGGGGGTGTTCCCCTCTCAGAGATGTGCCCAGAAGGGTTTCAGGTATTGCATCAGCCGCGACTCCAGGGAAGGGGTGGAGGAGTGGCAGTTATTGTCCATAAGAGTCCCTGTCCTCGCAGGATCCCTGCCC
>QLTV01003280.1:200654-211834 GCA_003457575.1 Thermophis baileyi | reverse complement strand
TGCCTACAGCACTGACACTGCCTTGGTCACGCTGATGGATGCTCTCTGGCGAGCCCGAGATGGGGGTCATTCCTCTATCTTGGTGCTACTTGACTTCTCAGCGGCTTTCGATACCATTGACCATGGTATCCTTCTGGGACAACTAAGGGAATTGGGAGTGGGAGGCACCGTGTTACGGTGGTTCTCCTATCTCTCTGGTTGGTCACAGTCGGTGTTGACAGGAGGACAGAAGTCGACCCCTAGACCCCTCGTTTGTGGGGTGCCTCAGGGCTCGGTCCTCTCTCCCCTCCTATTTAACATCTACAGAAGGATCTGACTCAGGGTTTTCCGCTCAACCCTATCAGCGTCAGTACTCCCACAAACCTGACAGGCCTCAAGACAGATCGTCCTTTTGGGACAGGGCTCGTCAACATCAATTTAGCAAGCCCTTCCTGTTGTGACCCAGCGCGGCAAGCCCCCAGGAAACGACACACACACACTGTTGTCCAAAATAAAGAAGGCTTTATCACTAATAAATGCTTAGTAATAAGTTAATTTCAGGGTTTCTCCCAAAGTGCCTGTTGCAAATCACAGAACACTTTGGCCGGGATTTCAAATACAAAAAAACCACAAACAGATCATTAAGTCCTTAAATTCCTCACTTGCTGGAATTGGCCGAGAGCCTGGACTGAAGTTAATTCAACTGATATCACCAAAAGAGTAAACAGTAGTCAGGTAAAATACGTGCATTGTTTCCATCAACAGTTTCCTTTGTGATTCAACCTTATATAGGCTTAGGTCGTTGCCCCTCTGCCTGCAGGTTTACCTGTGAGGAGACCTCCTTCTACAAAGCCACTCTTGCCGGCTAGCTGCCCTGCGTGCCCTAGCATCAATCAGAGGCTCCTCCTCTTCACTTAACTCCTGCTGGGGAGGTGCAGAAGGCCCTGATTGAGTATCGTCCTCTGGCCCTGCGTCCTCCTCGGTCTTGGACTCAGGTGCCGGAGATACAGACTGCTCTTGCCACCCCATAGTCGGTTCTTGGTCTTCCGGATCCATGAGCAGCTGCGCGGGACTTGGGCAAGCCACAACACTTCCGTGGGACGAGCAACCGTCCGTACAGGCGCAATAAGTGACTCGCGGTTACACATTCCCATTGGGGGCAGGTTACAGGAGTTTGCCAACCAATGGCGAGAGACGACTACAGATGCATGGGTGTTACAAACTGTGAGGCTCGGGCTCACCCTGGAATTTACATCCAGCCCTTCGCATCGATTTGTCCAATGCCCTGTTTCCAGAGATGCCACAAAGAAGGCCCTCATGCTGGCCGAGATTCAACACCTGAGAGACATCAGGGCCATAGAAAAGGTCCCAAAGGACCAGGAGGGAAGGGGTTTTTATTCAGTTCTGTTCTTGGTTCCCAAGAGTTCGGGGGGGTCAGCGGGCCATTTTGAATTTAAAGGACCTCAACAGGGATTGCTTACGATCCTGGGTTGCATCAGGAAAGGAGACTTTATGACCTCCATAGACCTAAAGGAGGCATATCTCCACGTGCCCATCAGGCCGTCCCACAGGCGGTTCCTCAGGTTCACTTACGCTGGCCACCATTGGCAGTACAGGGCTCTTCCCTTCAGACTGTCCTCAGCTCCAAGGGCTTTTACCAAGCTCCTGGATGTTATAGCAGCACACCTCCGCACCAGGCACATCCGCCTGCAGTGTTAACTGGACAACATGTTAATTCAGGCATCGTCAGTGCAGGCGGAGAGGGATCTCAATTTCACAGTCCAGACCCTGCAAGATCATGGTTTCTCCGTAAATTGGGAGAAAAATCACTGTACCCCGTCCATCAGACTGACCCATTTAGGGGAAGTAATCGACACCCTGTCCTCACTAGTCTTCCTCTTGCAGGAACGCAGAGACAGTATAAGGGAGATGATACAGCAGGTGCGATCATTAGAGTTGGTGCCTCTACTACTTCTTTCCCAGTTGTTCGGCAAAATGATATCGTGCCTCTCCATCTTGCCCTGGGCTCGGCTCCATTCCAGGCCCTTAAAATGGCTGCTCCTGCCCAGCCAGAGGTCAGGTCGCAGCAATTCACTCTCCTGCATCAAAGTGCCCAGACAGGTCCTGTGCTCATTGGAGTGGTGGGTGTCACCTGTCATGGAGAAAGGCTCGCTGTTTCGAGAGCCGACATGACTAGTGCTGACGTCAGATGCCAGCCTGTTTGGATGGGGCACCCACCTCAACGCCAAGGTCACTCAGGGTCGTTGGCCGCAGCAAGACCTTCTCAACAACATCAATTGGCTGGAGCTGAGAGCAGCTCACCTGGTGCTCCGCCATTTCCAACAGGATCTCTCAGACCACCATGTCCTTCTGTTGACGGACAATGTCACAGCAAAGGTACATGTGAACAGGCAGGGGGGCACACACTCCAGAGTGTTGATGCGCGAAGCACAGAGCTTATGCACCTGGGTGGAGACTCACCTGCGCTCCTTGCGGGCGGACCACATTTCGGGGTTAAACAACACCCAGGCGGACTGGTTGAGCAGGACAACGCTCGACCAGTCCAAATGGCAACTCCACCCAGCTCTCTACGGCCGGATCATGGAGAGATTCGGCCGTCCATGTCTGGACTTGTTCGCCAGCCCTCAAAATGCGCAACGTCCACGATTTTCCCCCCAGTTCCTCAATCCAGCGGCAGAGGGGACTAATGCCCTATGACTTCCCTGGCTGGTGGAACTCTTGTACGCCTTCCCTCTGACCCCACTGATTCCACAGGTTGTCAGGAAGATCGTGGAGGAAGAAGCAGAGGTGATCCTGGTGGCTCCTCACTGGCCAAGGAGGCCATGGTTCGCGGACTTGATGACACTGTCCATCTCACGCCCTTGGAGAATTCCCCCTCACAAGATCTCCCTTCGCCAAGGAGCCGTGCAACATCCAGATCTGCAGTGGCTCAAACTAGCCGTTTGGCGATTGAGCGGGAGTCGCTCAGGAGGGGTCACTATTCGAGGAAAGTGATTTCCACCATTCCAGAAGGGCGTCTACGACCAGGATATACAAGGCCACCTGGGCGGCCTTTAGTCGTTGGTGTGCCACTCGGAACTTATTACCTACAACAGCGACTGTGCCACAGGTTTTGGATTTCCTGCAGGTAGGCTTTGACAAAGGCCTCTCCACAAATACCCTTCGCAGACAAGGGGACGCTTTAGCCACCGTCCTTCAGGGAGAGGGTGCCATTCCTCTTTCGCATCACCTGAGGGTGCGGAGTTTTTTGAAAGGGGTATCCAACTTGTTGCCTCCACCTGTCCACAGGTACCTTACCTGGGATCTGTCGGTTGTACTGCAAGCGCTCATGGCGTCTCCGTTCGAGCCTCTCCATTCGACTAATATCAGATTATTGATTTTCAAGGTTCCCTTTCTAGTCGCAATCACTTCAGCTCGCAGAATTTCAGAGCTTGCTGCCCTATCGGTACGTCAAAACTTGTGTATTTTTCATGCCGACAGAGTGGTCCTTCGTTTAGATCCAACGTTTGTACCAAAGGTCAATACCTTGTTCCACAGAACTCAGGAAGTTACCCTGCTGGATTTCTGTCCGAATCCTAGGCATCCGAGTGAGAGGCGTTGGCATACGTTGGACGTCCACAGGGTGTTGCGCAAGTATATTAAGCGGACGGAGCAGTTCAGATGCTTGGAGGCGCTCTTTGTCTCCTTTCAACCTAGGAAAATGGGCAAGAAAGTGTCACCATCTACCATCGGTCGTTGGCTGAAGGCCTGCATTGCGTTGGCCTATGAGTGTCAGGCCAGACCAGCTCCTCGCCACATAACAGCGCACTCAACCAGGAGTGCGGCCACCATGGCGGCGTGGGCCACGCAGGCCTCTATCCTTGAGATTTGCAGAGCAGCCACGTGGGCTTCGCCATCGCCGTTTGTGAGAATTTACAAGCTTGACATGTTTGCCTCGGCGGAGGCAGCGTTTGGGAGACGAGTGTAGCAATGGGTTCTACCGGCCGAGGGGACCTTGGACCAATTTGTTTCCTGCCCTACATCAATTTAGCTTGGGTATATCCCATGCTTGGACTCTCCAAGCAGTGCACAGGAGATTGAACGTTGGCTTACCTGAACATTCGTTCTATGTGCGCTGCGGGAGAGTCCAATCGCACCCTGGTTCTGGTATGGTCCGGGGTCCAGGAATGGTCGATGTATCAGATGGATTGCGTCTTCTCCAGATCCAGGTCTTTGTTGAAAAAACGAGCTCGGACGGAGGAAGAGGCGTGGCCAAAAAAATTGCAACTCAGTCCCTGGCCAATCAGATGAGAAGATAACCCATGCTTGGACTCTCCCGCAGTGCACATAGAACGAACATTCAGGTAAGCCAACGTCCAGTCCAAAGTCTCCCAACTGACTTCCATGCCTAATGGAGAACTAGAACCAGAGTCTCCCCACACCTAATTCATCATCTTAACTTCTACATCACACTGGCTCTTAAAACCTTACACAATAATACCTCACAATATCTCATGCTGTTCTTGTGTATATATGAGACCATAAGTCAATAGTAACAACAACAACAACAACAACTGCCGACTTTGCAATGACAAAGTTGAAACTGTTTCACATTTAATATGTGAGTGCAGCAAAATTGCGCAAACTGATTACAAAGCTAGACACGATTGAGTTGCTAAATTAATTCACTGGTCATTATGTAAAAAAAACAACTTACCTGTATCCGAAAAGTCATGGGAACATAAAGTGGAAAATGTTGTCGAAAATGAGAAGGTGAAGATCTTGTGGGACTTTCGAATACAGACAGATTGTCATTTGGAACACAACACGCCAGATATCACAGTTGTCGAAAACCAAAGCATACAATTTATTGATATCACTGTACAGGAAATGCCAGAGTCGAAGAAAAAGAACAGGAAAAAATCACGAAATATCGCGACCTGGCCATCGAAACTACACAATAATGGATGAAACATGTAACAGTGATACCGTTTGTCATCGGGGCACTTGGTACCATGTCCAAGAATTTTACAAAATACATCAAGAAATTGCAGCTTCCTGCAATAACACCAGTGGAACTGCAAAAAACTCTGCTACTTGGAACATCGTACATTTTAAGAAGATACTTGGTTGATACCTAGGATGCTGGCAGCAACCCATATCAACCATCAGCGCCAGTCAGTGATATTTGTGATATATTTTTAAATGTTCAGTTGAAGGCATCTAGAACATTACATAAATTGAAAAAAGAAAGAGTAAATTGAATCATGTGTAAACAAATTCATGAATTACAAAATAGTTATTCAACTTTTAATTTCATTCCAAAGGAGAATGATCCTGCTGGACCTTGATTAAATATGTTGATATGTGTGATAGGGTTGAAATATAATATTGTCAGAATATGTGTATGTTTTAACTGTAGCTTTTTAAGCAAGCCAGTTAGCAAAGTAATCACAGCTTGTTTGGCCAATTCTCATTTGTTCTGCCAAGAAGACCCAAAAGGAATGGATGTGGCACCAAACAAAAGTTCAGAATTTTGAATTCAGATGCAATGACAAACTATGGTTAAAATAAGTTAGGATTTGTAAATGACTAAACTATAGCTTCAAATAGTTGTTTGTTGTCAAATAAAGGACACATGTATCCTAGGGGTGCATTTGTATAACACAAAGCAAGCTATGTTATTGCTTTGCGTAAGAACCAGGCCAGTACTACAGTGATGTAGATCATGAAAGCACAGGCTTGGAAGTAATTCTGGAAGAGTCTTCTAGCCAATCTCCTGTCCAGTGCAGGAATCCACATACTATTCCATACAAATGGCTATCCAATCTTTTATCAAAAGCTTTACTGATGGAGCACACACCACTTCAGGAGGCAGGATGTTTCACTGCTTAATGGCTCCCAGAGTCAGGAAATTCCTTCTTATCCTAGCTATATCTCTGTCTCTATCATATTTCTCACTGTAAAACCGCTACCCATAAACCAGTACTGCAGAAATCTCCCTAATGCATGTCAGTATTGCTGATGTGTCTTCTCATGCTGTTTGCTAAAGCCAATGCTTTTAATTGTATACAGTATCAACCTTGTGAACTCTCAAGCTTCCTCTTTCCGCTATGTATTCAAGATGGACAGTGATTAATATTTATATGTATTTATATGTTAGTGTGTAGGTATATACATATGTATGTTTATAGCATATCTATATGTGTGTTAGGTATGTGTACACTTTTGAGAGTAAGCAACAGAATTTCATTTTTAATGTGTGCCAGAGTCCCACAGAAAAAGATGACAATAAAGGTTATCTTATCTTTTCTAAAGATAAGATAAGATGATAAGATAAGATTGTTAGCTCGGCGAGCCCATCAGCTCGGAGCTGCCATTCGGGGGGGGGGTGGCGGAATGCTGCACCTGTCAGCTGGGAGCGTCTGCAAGCAGCGGAGAGCTGGGATCGCCGTCAAAGCCGGCAGGCACGCCCCCATCAACTGTGGAGTGGAGGCAGCTGCGGGGGTGGTGTCTGCGCCGTTTGGGATCACTGCCAACGCCAGCAGACACGCCCCATCAGCTGTAGCGCGGCGGCAGCCACATGGGGAATCCCCGCGCCGGGAATGGGAGCACTATTCACCAACTGACGATTTCCCTTCCCAACTGAACTGATCGCAAAATGCCAGGAACCCTGAGGACGGCTTCCCCTGAGCGTTTGCCTGCGTGCTGGGCGCAGCGCGGCACGGCTTTACTTATATGCACTCTGGGTCACGTGGTGCTGGGAGGAAGTGCACGCGAGGGGCGGGAGAGGGTTGCATAAAAGGTGGAGGGGAGCACCGGATGTTAGCTCTGACAATCTATTCATTGCCATTGTGCTTTGTTGGTCAGTTCGTGCCGAAGAAGATAAACTACTTTCAAACCTCATCTGTGTTTGTTTTGTTCCTTTCTCTTCGGAACCTGACAGTTTTGTCAGAGCTCTCATCATGGCAGAAGATACAGTGCTGGGACTGGAGGCTGCAGTCCTGGAGGAGTCTGCTGCGGCTTCTGATACAACTGTGCTGGATGCTGGGCCAGGGGTGGTGGAAGAGACAGCATTGGACATCAGACCCAAGGACAATTATGTGGCAAGGAAACATTCTAGGGAGACTGGCCAGGGCCAGACTGGGACAACAGGGGACTGGTGTTTGGGCCAGCCAGGGGCCTTGGGCCACAGAAGCCCTTCACACAATATTCCCCTCCTCACTCCATCGGGGACCCATTTCACCCAGTGGCGTGAGAGGCGGATTTCTGATGACGAGTGGAGCTATTCTACCGCGGTAGGAAGCCAGACCATTGAAGTGCTGCAGGAGATGTTTGGGGCAGTGGGCTTCCGAGATCCTGAGTGACGTGGTGGTTGGAGGGATGTTGCGGCAGGCTCCCCTCCACAGGGCATTCGACAGCCGGGGGATGATGTTGGGCATTCCCGAGTAATCGGCCCAGGGCGGCTGTATGGTACTGAAGGAGCACCAACGGCAGGAGCCCAACAGCCAGGGCTGGGGGTACCCCAAGCACCAGGGTCCCCAGCGAGCGGGGGGGGAAGGCTATGGACCCTACACCCCCTTTTCCCAATGGGGGTTCCCGGCAGGCTATGGACCCGGAGTGATGGGACGCTGGGACCCACTGGCAGTGAGGGCGATGTTTGACGGAAGCCCAGGCAAAGTGGCCCTATTCCTAGGCCAGGTGTTGAATCACATGGACCGCTACGGCCATTTGTATACGTCGCAGTGGGACATAGTGATGGCCGTGGCGGCGTTGATGGGCGGAGAGGCTCCTGACTGGGTGGCAGACCTGTACGGGGACCATGCCGCGGAACTCGGCGACTTTGGACTGTTCCTGGCAGCATTGCAGGAGCGGTTCGAAGATACCACTAGAACCCAGCAGGCTGAAGCGGAACTGTTGCTTGTGCGGCAACGAGGGAGGCCAGTGGAGAGTTCCAGTGCCTGGCTGGCAAAGTGAGAGGATAGCTGGAGAGATTGGTGGTGCACCATTTTAAGGCTGGTCTGGACCGGACCCTTCGCCGGGCTTGTGTGTGCAGGGGGTTGCCACCGAGACTGGTTGCCTGGTTCCAGGCCGCTACAGAATTGGCTGTTGAGTTTCACGAGGAGAGGACAGGTGGGGAGTGGGGCACCCGGCGACAGAGACCACCTCAGATGCATCCTCCCACTTTTACTCCAAAAGGCACGCCACCCACGGCGGTCCCTACAGTGAAATCTCCATCTCCGATGGCACCCGGACAGACAACATCTGCCCGGCCACCCATCATTTGTTTTCATTGTGGGAGGCAGGGACATACAGTGGCAGAGTGCCCCAATCCCAGCCCCAAAGCATCCGTGAGTACGGCGAGCCCCAAGAAGGGGACGGCCAGGAAGAGCGTGAGGGTCAGCCAGAAGAAGTCTCGCGGGGCAAGTCAATTAAGCCCTGCACCTGTCGAGGCCAGCTCACTGGGGGAAGTGCCTGAGACCAGTAGCAGTGACGGGGAGGAGGACTCCGACCCGATGGTGAGCAAGCCAATCAAACCGTTTGTGATACATGTGGTAGTGGAAGCAGCTAGGCGACGAAACTGTACAGCCCTTATCGATTCAGAATGCACTCGCTGCCTCATAAATGCTACCATCACCGATAGTCTAGGGGTGGGCCTCAGGAAATTGGCTAAGCCGATCCGTTTCGAGCAGATGGATGGGTCATTGTTGGGGGGGTCAACCGGCCACGCATGTGACTAAGCGTGTAGTATTGCACATAGGCCCACATCAGGAGACTCTGCGGTTTGTAGTGGTTCCAAACATCACAGAAGAGATTGTGTTAGGCCTGATGTGGTTGGATAAATGGGGTCCCACGATATGGTGGGGTGGTGGCAGTAGGCATCTGAGGATAGGGCTCAGCCCTGACCCGCCACTACATGAGGCACGAACCCCAGCCCTGGGCCCAGGGGGGGAAGTGCAGCCTACTGCAACCTCAGTATGAACAGCTGGGGAGGAACAGTTCCCTCAGGTGTATACAGACCTTAAGGATGTCTTTAGTGAGAAGGAGTGCAATATCTTGCCCCCTCACCGGCCCACGGATTGTGCCGTGGAGCTTCTTCCGGGAGCTAAACTACCAAAGCCCAGGATGTATTCTATGACACCACAAGAGCTAGCCGAGATGAGGGCATACATAGAAAAGAATTTACAAAGGGGTTTTATCCAGCCAGTAAGGTCCAGGGTTGCGGCACCCATGCTGTTCAGGGAGAAAAAGGACGGTGGGTTACGCCTTTGTGTGGACTTCTGAGGGATCAATGCCGTCTGTGTAGAACATCTCTACCCTCTCCCGTTGATGAAAGACATGGTAGCCCAGTTGGCGGAAGGACGTGTATTCACGAAACTAGATCTCAGGGAGGCGTACTATAGAGTTTGCATTCAAGCTGGTGATGAATGGAAGACAGCCTTCAATTGTCCCCTAGGCAGTTACCAGTTCTGGGTGATGCCCTTTGGTTTGCGAGGAGCCCCGGCTGTATTCATGCAGCTGATTAACCAGGTGCTGCATGAGCATTTGTACCAAGGGGTTCTCGTCTATTTAGACAATATTCTTATTTACACCAAAACAATGGAGGAACACGTAGCCCTAGTGCGTCAAGTGCTGCAAAAACTGTTGAAGGCGCACCTGTATATTAAACTGTCGAAATGCAAGTTCCACCGGACACAACTGGATTACCTTGGGTTCCGTATTTCACCCAGGGGGGTCGAGGTGGACCCCGCGAAGGTGAATGCGGTGCTAGACTGGCAGGCCCCACAAACTTGCAAGCAATTGCAGAGTTTTTTAGGGTTCGCCAATTTCTATTGCCAATTCATCCCCTCCTTTGGCCAAGTAGCCCTTCCACTCACCAATCTTTTACGTACAAAACATCTTACAAAAACCCCCCGACAGGGAAGTCCGTTGGTGTGGACGGCAGCATGTCAGCAAGCGTTTGAACGTCTAAAGTCTTTATTCACCCAAGAACTAGTCCTTAAACATCCAGAACCCACCAAGACATTCGTAGTTCAGGCGGATGCCAGCGATGTGGCAGTGGCCGTCATCCTGTTGCAAAAGAATGATGAGGGGGTCCTGCAACCATGTGCGTACACGTCAAGGAAGTTGACAGAGACTGAGTGCAACTGGCCCATATGGGAGAAGGAGGCGTTTGCGGTCAGGTGGGCTCTGTTGACATGGCGACACTTGCTAGAAGGGGGAGGGATGCCCTTTGAGGTCTGGACAGACCACAAGAACCTGGAGCCCCTCCAGGCCCCATGGCGACTGTCGCTGAAACAAGTGAGGTGGGCCTTATACTTCCGACGATTCAACTTCCAGTTGAAATATATTCCGGGTGGTAAGAACTTTTTGGCCGACGCCCTTTCTCGCAAACCACAATATAGTGCAGGCTATCATTCCAACATCTCAGCCTAGGGTATTGGCCACTCAACAGGCCCCACCTGTGCCAACCCCAAACACCTGGGTGGAGGACATACCTAAGGGGATTTTGGCAGCACTGCCAACAGACCAATGGTACCTTGAGAACTGGGAGTTGTTAACACAGTGAGAGGGGTTTGCCTGCAAGGGGTCAAAATTGTACGTACCTAGTATGGTATGAGTCCCGGTGCTGCGGCGCTGCCACGACGTTCAAGCAGCTGGCCATTTTGGCTTTCTAAAAACTTTGCATCTGGCCAATCGACAGTTCTGGTGGCCTCACATGAAGAAGGACATAGAGGAGTACGTGAGGAGTTGTGTTGTCTGTACGACTATGAAGGCCGGGCCTGGCCGGCCTCCTGGTCTCCTACAACCGGTGGCAGATCCGGTTCGTCCATGGGAGCAGATAGCTATGGATTTCGTAGTAGACTTACCAGACAGTCGAGGGAACAAGGTCATTTGGACGGTAATAGACCTGTTTTCTAAACAGGCCCATTTTGTGGCGTGCACCGGCCTTCCGTCTGCTAGGAGGCTTGCACAATTGTTTATCACTCATGTATATAGACTCCACGGCATACCCAAAAGGTATACCGATAAGATAAGATAAGATGGTGAGGTGAGGTGAGGTGAGGTGAGGTGAGGTGAGGTGAGGTGAGGTGAGGTGAGGAGAGGAGAGGAGAGGAGAGGAGGAGAGGAGAGGAGGGGAGGAGAGGAGAGGAGAGGAGAGGAGAGGAGAAGGGGTTGGACTGGATAAATTAATGGTT
>QLTV01003280.1:145843-200635 GCA_003457575.1 Thermophis baileyi | reverse complement strand
TGCATACTCTCTCAGTGTACATAAAAAGACAAGATACATTCGTCAAGAATCATAAGAGACAACACTTAGTGATAGTCATAGGAATAGAAGAGAAGAGAAGAGAGAAGAGAAGAGAAGAGAAGAGAAGAGAAGAGAAGAGAAGAGAGCTCTTCTCTTTAAGATGGCACCACCAACGGCAGCCTCAGTGAAATGCTCTGATAGTTTTGTTGTTACTGTTTCAACTTCTACCCTCAAAAACGACGCTATAGGACACTGCACGTCAGAACAACTAGACATAAGGACAGTTTCCCCCCATGCCATCACTCTGCTAAACAACTAATTCCCACAACACTGTCAAACTATCTAGAAAGGCAGTATTACCATCATTATTCTCATCTTCCCTAATATCTATCTCCTTATCTTCTTATGACTATAACTTTGTTGCTTTTATCTTACGATTTATATTGTTTACTTGTATCCTAGTATCATTTTTGTTGATTGCTTATTTAGTATCCATGACTATCACTAAGTGTTGTATCTAATGTTTTATGATGAATGTATTTTTACAATGACTATGATAATGATCCATCACTATTGTTGTATGTATGCTGAGAGCTTATGCATCGGAGACAAATTCCTTGTGTGCCTAATCACATTTGGCCAATAAAGAATTCTATTCTATTTTATCTAATTCCATAGACTCAGAATATAGCATATGTACCTTTGTTATGCAAATCAATGTGCAAATTGAAAAACCAATAGGCTGTTCTACACAATGAGGAATCCCTATTTTCCCCTCAACTCACTATCAACTAATAATCCAAGACATGTCAAGTAAAATATATTCTCCTGTTTAGTATATACTATGACACAAAAATGTTTCATTACCTTTGAGATGGCTTGAATTGGGGCACAAATACTTGCTTATCTGTGGAAGCACACCTTCATACAGGTGTCTATCATAGCAGGGCCCTTGGTCTATTTGGGTGTGTGTGTGTGTGTGACTATTTCCTATAGCTGGAGCCATTTGTAATGACTGTATTTCATGTTTCAATAGAATCTGATTTCTAAAGTGTGGTTGTGTGTGTGTGTGTGGTTGTGTGTGTGTTTGTGTGTACACACGTTTACAGCTCCTCATTTAAAAGTTAGAATTTAGAGGTAACTTGGAATTATTTAGCCCCTGCCTGTGACTCTTCCTTCTGGGTTACCAGCATATACAGCTTTCTTTTCTTCTTACTTCACTGATTGCTTAGCTGATTGCTGCCAAGACTGTACTGCTCCCCATTTACTCACTGTCCTCCTTAATTAACAGTCTGTCTCTTGCAACTGCAGAGTTCAAGTAGGAAGGAAAGGGTTTGTCTGTTCTTCCTGCAGGTATAATTTAATCCTATGGTCACTGTGTTCTTCTCTGGTACACATGAGAAATGCAAGGACTTGTCAGATTTATTTCAAGAGCAAGGGCAGACTTCCCACAAAAGATATAAAGTTTGTGCAATGATTTGTGGAATTGAAGAATAACTACAGAGTATTTGTATTTTATCTCCACACACCCCCCCCTCCTTCCAGAAAGTGAATATTTTGGACTACTTTTTGTCAAGCTGTCCAGTCGACAAAACAGATGGGAATTGGTGCTATTGATCCTTTCATCTGGAAAAATGCACTGAATGGGAGATTCTGCCTAATATGGCCAATTGTGACCTTTACCTCTACTGGAATGGACCCGAGTTCATGACTTTATTACCATGGTGATGATCTTAACTACTACAACTCTGGAAAACAAAGGTGCTGATTCTCTATCATGCAGGACTGAACTGGTAAGAGTTCATGTCACCCTGATGGCTTAGCTTATATACTAGCATTTATGTCTTTCAGATTACAGGGCTCTGCTCCCATTTTAGACTGCAACATGTGGAACTATATTGATTGTGTGGCTCTAAATCAATGTGAGCATAATAATGAGTGAACAAGAAGAGTTGTGTATGCCCAATATCACATTTAGAAAACGGTATTGCCTTGCCCATATAGGCAGCCCTCAACTTACAACCATAACTGGGACTGGGATTGCTGCCATAAATGTGGTCATAAAGTGAGACATTATGTGACTGCATCGATTTACAGCAGCACTCCTGGGTAATTAACCAAGAATCATGGGTCGTTAAGCAACTACCTGCAAGCCATTGTGGGTTTGGTTCCTGAACACCGAGCCTCAATAAGGTCGGGACTGCCTGCACCTCCTCCTTCTTTCCTATTTCCTCCTCATCTATGCCCATTTGGCCATCCTACACTCTGCCTTGTGGGGCAGCAAGCAGCCCCAGAATTGTGTGGCTGTAGGGGTGCTTGCTATATCCTGGAAGCACCCCAGCCCACCCCCAGCAAGCATTCATTCGCCCAGCTGCCTTCTCTCCCAGCCCCATGTGGCTCCCTGGCCAGCAAATGCCAGCAAGCATTCATTTGCTGCCCAGCCCACCCCAGTCCATCCCATATTTGTTTGCCCAGCTGCCTTTCACCAACCTTTCATCTTTTGCTGTCTTCTTTTCAGAGCCAGCTTCTCCAGCAAACCTTTCCTCCTTCTTTCTGAACACAGCACTGTCTTCATAAAGCTGCCTTGGAATGCCTTGTAATGCTTGCTGGTGCTTGCAGGGGCAAACTGTGGTGGCTGAAGCTTCCCAAGGGATTGCCTGCAATTTCACCATTGAAATCTAAAAGCAAACCAGCAATTTTTGCTACTGTGAGTTATGGCATTAAAGGAAAAAAAATAGAGAAAAGATAAACATGTACAAATGTTGCCTTAAATGCCACCCATTTCATATCCCTCTCTTTCCTTTCATCTGCAAATGTTTCATGTTGTAATAAATTGAAGTTTCCGTTACACATGGAAGATGCCAGAAATCATAGTTTGTGCAAATTATAATCAGTTATCAAATAAGACATTAATTAGGAACACATTGCAATTTTGATACAGTGGTTAACAAGATATGTGCAAATTGTAATATGTTTCCTTTAAATTATACTGAAACAGGAAATTGACCTTTATGGCAAATTACGAAGAGACCCTTGTAATTTATTTCTTCACATGCAAAGCAGCAAGGACAGACTTGCAGAAAGCCAAGGCTGCTGTGATGGGTTTTCAGAACAGTTACAGGTAGACCTCAATAACAAATGCGTAGTTACAACTGGTCCTTGAGCTTCCAGCTATCACAGCACCCCTGCAGTCACGTGACCATGTTCTGGGCACTTGGCAACCAGCTTACAAGATGGCTACAGTGTCCCAAGGTCACACGTTCATCATTTGTGACCTTCTCTGCCAACCAAGCCAAGTCAGAGGACAAGCTGGCAGGGAAGATCACAGGTTGCTTGGGTAAGTCTCAACAGCCACTCCAAGCCTCCAAGAACACTGTGCTCATGTTGCATGGGCTCCCCCCACACTTTCACACACCCTCCGCCACACTGCAATGTCCCTTTGCACACTCTTTGTGCACCCTCCCCCTACCCAACAGCAGCCACTTATCTTCTTGCTGGTCTGCTTGCAAGTCAACGGCAACTTCCTGATTGCTTCTCCATGACTTTTGGTTATGGGCAGTTGGCAGGAAGTTGCAAGGAATGCCTCACTTAACAACCCACAAACCTTGCTTAACGATGGCAAAGAGGACTGCTGGGATTGCAATCTGTAACTCACTTCATGACCACTTTGTTTAGTGATGGAAATTCACTAATTATAAGTGGTGGAAGTCCAATTATCATCGTTAACTGGGGACTCCCTAAAACTGTGATAAAAATCGGCCTATTTTAAAAATAATAAAACACCTCCCAATTTTAAATTTAAATCTCTTCTACCGTACTATTCATTAATATGGATTAGTTTTCAAAATATCATAGTCAACATAATTAGATCTCTAGAGAACATCCACTTTACCTTTCACCAAATAATTCCAATTCCACAGTAATTCTATGTATATTCCTTCATTGTTTGTGTTCTCACATAATAATTAATCTCTTGTATGTAGTTGTGTAAACACATATCCCCCCTTATTTTATTCTCAGCATAGAAATAGGGATTTCATGCCAATTTTTCGTTTGGCTTCTTTTTTTTAGACACCATATTTTGATGAATAGTAAGTGTCTTGCATGTTTTAACATAGCAGTAATATTTAATATTTCCTGGCATCCAAGAAAACTTTTGCAAAGCAGGTGTAGATAAACAGAAAAACATCTTACTGTTCACAAAGTATATGGATCAAGTTATCTGAGTAGAAGTTCAGAAAATGTTTTCCTTATTGTAAGAGAAGTATTGTAAATGATGAATAACATACTCCTTTACTTCCTGATTTTGATAAATGGTTTAATCATTATGAAATGAAATTGCAGTTAAGACAGACATAAATGTCTATCTTAAAATGTCCCATTTCCTCATTTTCATCTTGTTCTTGGACCTAAGCTTTGCCTTATGAATAAATGATAAATGTAGATTTTCAAAGTAAGGGCCAGAAAAAAGTGAAAAAAATTAGGAAAACCCTAGAGTTTTTGTTGTTGTTTTGTTGTTTTTCTTTATAATATACCATAAAATTAAAAGGATTGCAGTTTTTCAATGTAGCGAAAAATGATTATGGAAAATACCCTACTGTGTTAATTTTAAACAATGCTTAATAACATGGTTATTAAGTTATGAAACACTTATACCAGATCAGGAAAGAAACTAAAGACAAATGAGTAGAGAAACTTATTTCAATATTGGCAAATATTTTTTGTCAAAATGTTATAAATATAATAAATAATAAAGATATGATTTGAAAAACTGTTAGTATGCAAGATTTATGAAATAAGAGTTGAACCTGTAAGGTAAAAGGGTGGCAGTCTCAGCTTCCTTTTCCAGAAGCCCTTTAGATCCAAACAACCCAGCTACACCTCCTGAGTTGGTGTGTCTTCTGGTATGTGTATGAACATACATGTCCATCAAGAGCTTACACCGGCCCAATGTCTGAACTATTATAAGTCCATGTATTTATCATATGCTAAATAAGTAAATAATCTGGTATCCTTCCCTTAACCTGTTTTGTGAGAGAGATAGGGTTCCTACTATCTGAGTTACTTTGCTGGCAAATTTAAAATGAAAAGGAGAAAGAGAAATAAATGAAATAAATGCTGTAGCATCATCCTGGCCCCATGGCTCTGAGGTATCTGGCTAAGATAATGAGCTGTTTCCACTTCCCTTTGGTAGAAAGACCAATCTCACAAGAGATGAATAAAATCAAATTTCATTTTTAAAAAAGAACATAAAAATATTTTCATTTTAGATGCTTGTCACATGTAAAATATTCAATGGTAAAGAAGGTAAAAAGATAGAACTGTTCAAATCACAGCTATGCTTTAAGAAGATCCCCCAGGGGATGGGAAAAAGGGAAATTCTATATGACGTTGGTATGCTTGTATTTGGGAAGCAACTCTTCTGTAAAGGTTCCAAGTTGCATGACACATTACTGAGCTTGTATAGAGAAAATAAACACCAAAGGCAATAGCACTTAGCAATAGCGTTTAGACTTACATACAGCTACACAGTGCTTTACAGCCCTCTGTAAGTGGTTTACAGAGTCAGCATATTGCCCCCAACAATCTGGGTCCTCATTTTACCCACCTCGGAAGGATGGAAGGCTGAGTCAACCTTGAGCCAGTGAGATTCGAATTGCTGAAGTGCTGGCAGCTGGCAGTCAGCAGAAGTAGCCTGCAGTACTGCATTCTAACCACTGCACCACCACAGCTCGTATAAGGCTCAAATAGCAAGAGGCAGAAATAACTTAAAATTAAAATTCTATGTTCTATGGCTAAGCATATTCCTTAGCGAAAAATGTATCCCTGATGCAAAAGTGTCCTGCTTGTTTCCCTGGATTTTACCTATCTTCTCATAGATTCCAAACTTTAATAAGAGCTCAGGTGGACGTTGGTAATCTTCTGTTTTATCTAGCCACCCTTCCCAGTTTATTCTAAAAGGATTTCAACTTTTGTGTCAAGCAGAAAAGGAATATGTTTTAGATAATGTCCCAGCATATGTAATCGAAGCCATGCCTCATTAATTGCAACTCAGATGTGGCTGAGTGTCAGTGAATGTAGGATGGGATTGCTACAGAGATTGATTAAATAATATCTCATGTGGCAATAAATATATTTTGAGCCTTGCTTCCCACTTCTCCCCCTTTAGCGTTTTGTACAACAAACATATGTTTATGAGGATCCCAAGTTATATTGTTATAACTCTTCTCTCTCTCTCTCTCTCTCTCTCTCTCTCTCTCTCTCCCTCTCCCTCTCCCTCTCTCCCTCCCCCTCCCTCCCCCCCTCTCTACAAAACAGTATTTTCCTAGTGCTTCAACATTCCTGGAAATGTTACATTTTTAATTTAGTGGAACTTATTTGCTCGCACTCCAGCTTAACTTTTCGTGCATACAGTATGAACCTTGAATTTACTTAGCATACAATCTATTTAGTTCAATAAAACTTATTTCTCAATTTCTCAACATTGTGTTACATGAGTCGGGGGGAAAAGAAAAGAGATAAAATTTATTAACAACATTAATGTTGTACCCAAATACAACATTGTTAATATAAATTTAAGTGTCTTTTCTTCTGTAATAAATTGCCTCTTTTTCGGCAAATTAAATGATTTAGAAGGGGGAAAGAGGAACAAAATATGAAGGGACAGCACAAGATTTATTAAAAACTGAGCCAGCTAGTTAAACTTTAGAACCATTACTGCAGTCACTGGATAAATTTCTCTTATTGATTCCTACCCTGTCTCTGTTTTTCTTTTTTTAAATAAAGAGTCCAACGGCAGGGATACTGGCATAGTAAATGAATAGTTTAAAAAGATTTACAACAAAACAATTTAGATTATTTCTCATTCTGTATGGAGCAATTTTGATTTTTATTGCTTCAACTTTGTTCAGCTAAGAACAAGACCAGCCCTATGAAATCAATTTATAAATGTTTTGGAAGTAGTATACTTTTTTTAAAAAAAATACAATTTTAAATATTATTTCTTTAAATAAGCAATCAATATAATTCTAAAAAAAAATGAAGTGGAGCAAATCTTATATCTTCTATTTCTATGCTGACAGATTTATAATTTAATATTTTCTCTGGATTAGCCTTTTGTGCAGTTTTGAATATTGTTCAAGGGAGAACCATTACCATGAGTAACAACTACAAAACAGTAGAACAAGGTGTTTTCAGGATTGTCATTGTCACTTCAGCTTTTCTTGTATACTTGAATTTACAGCCAGTCTGCCATTAGGACAGTGAAGATGTTACAATGCATGGCCTGGATTTCAGCATAATTTTTAAAAATGTGTGATTAGGTCTTATGTTTGTTTTCAGCACACTCCAAAGAAGATGAGTCAAGGATCCACACTCTTCTCATGTGGAATGATGGGTGAGTATTGCTGCCTTCTGCCTCCCAACTCTGATATGATATGAATGAATATTACAAAGGAACACCGAGTATGGATTTTTAAATAGATTTTCATTGCTTCGTTTTGAAGAAGAATACGTTGCTCTTTCTTTTGCAAGCTAAAAAATCCATTTCCTAATTTTACATGTGTTTCTCTTTGAACTTCATATGGTTAACTTCAGATCTGCTTTATATTACGTAACACAGCACTCAGCTGATATGTTTCTGTGTGTAAATTTCCAACTGGCTGTTCTGCACGTCAAAAACTTTTGTGACCTTTGACGCATCTCAAGTATTGTGGTATTTGATAAATCATCTATGTACTTAATTGGGGTGATAGATAGAGAACATAGTCTATATATAAAACTGTTAATTGGCACATCTGGTACATTCAAACTTTGATCTTCTGGTTCTTAGTAATCAAATTTTACTTACTCATGGATATGTAATAAAAATTACTTATAATTCTTCACATGCTCCAAGATTAATTTTTTTGTAATATGGGGTATTTCAAAAGTATCCTTTGTTCTGAAACTGCTTTTCCATTACTTATGTGTACTATAATTTATTAGGTCAAATGGAAGACCAATTCTTAGTCTTTAAAATGTAGCAGAGCAGTCATTGTTTAACTGATAACGTTGTGCTGCTGCCAATAATGAGATACTGTGCTGGCATATAAACCACCATCCATTTGACTAGAGAAATATATTGAAATTTATAATGGTTTCAAGTGTTGCTGATTGCTCTTGAAGGACTAGATGTTTTTTGAAAGATTAATCCTGCATTGTAGTCTTTTATTTCTTATATGACTGAACAATGACTTCTAGTACCAATTAAAATATTAGGTAGATTTTGAAGCAAACTAGTCTATCACAAAAGCCAGTGCTTTCCAAACAAAGCATCTGTTTCCTCCATTCATAGGCATTAACCTGTTTAGAATGAATGGGATTGAACAATTGTATGGAGGGAGTCATTTTTCAAGATTTCCAGAAATGGAAGTTGCCTGAACAAAATGTATATGGTGTATGTGTTGGTTGGATGGGAGATTGTTTGCATATATGCACATGTCTTTAAAGACCTAAACTTCAGATTCAACACATGAATTGAAGAATGGTTCTTTTTAAGTTTCATATATATTAAAAAGAACAATAGTTCAAATATTAGCAATACAGCTTGAAAAGGGCTGATAAGATCTTTTCAACCAAGAATCCGTATCATCTTTGGAGCTGTAGGCCAACATCTTTAGGGAGCACCTTATTGGGCAAAGCTGAGTTATTGCTGATCTTGTTTGCTACAATAACCTGTTTCTAACGCAACCTAATCTTGCTGACCATAGCTCCCCCTGTGCAACTGTCTTTCTTATGCCCAATCAAGATGATCAAATCCAATTGGCACTATTTTTGTTTTTCTTTGTAATTTTAGGCATTTTTCCCAGTACTTTTTATTTTGGCTTTTAACTGGCCCAGATTAACCAGCCAAGTCATTGTTGAAACTTGTTCAGATAGGTTCACTGCTGACAGCCACAGTGAATTTCAAACTGCTAGGCTATTTCCGATTAGATAATTATGTTCTTGTTTGCACAGAAGATTGAGACAAATACATCCTTTCAACTTTGGTTTTGGATTACAAACTGAAGAAATAAAGTGCCTTATGGGACTTCTTTGAAAGAGGGAGGGAACTTGGCTTGCTTTCTTGGTCAAGAGAAGTACGGTGTCTTTAGAACTAATTGTCCATTTGGCTTTCAACAGATGCAAAAAATGTAGGCACTACTAAAGCTGGTTAGTCCATTGAATAAACAGTGATGGTCTTGAAGAACATATTGTGTAAATTGAATAGTAAGTAGTTGGACAGGCCAACTTTTCTCAAACCCAAGCTCTCTCCCAAGGTGCTACCACAGAGTTCTGGAAAGGAACTGGGCTGAGGAAGTTTGACACAGACTGCTGTCTAGATCATTCTGCCTCTTAGGTTATAAACTGAAACAAATTGAGAATAGTGACTCATGGTGAATTCTTACTGCATAAGCCATGGGAAAACTATTCTTTGATTCTGAAAGTCTTGCCAACTTGCCTGAAGGAGAAGGCTAGGCAGGCCTGGCACTATAAAAAATCTTTGTCTTAGGAATACTGGTGCCTTTTTATAATATTCCTGTTTCATTCTTGCATGCTGTAGCTTTATTCAAAATTTAGAGAAAACTATGCATCGTATTTTCCATCTTTATTTACAATACGTGAAGACTTTCCTAAAATCTGAGCTAACAGAACAAATTTGCATTTAACTCATTAATAAAATGCTGTGGGATTTCCTATTTTTGCAAAAACTACTTCTTTTTTGGATTTATAATCAAGTCAATACCTTGTGAATACTGCTCTGCAGTCATTCACCTTTTAGGTTTACAGCAGGACAAATATTTTTTTCTGTCTTTAATGTTCTAATATCTGTCCTTTCTCATTCACCACAATCATTGCTTGCAGCTGTTGTTGAAACATGATCATGGAGAGCAAGGAACAAATACAATATTGTATACTGTGCTTTATATAGAAAGCGGTCTGTATAAATGGTCTATTTGTATTATCTTTCTTATCGTCATAGCTATTATGTTAAACAGTTAGAAAAAAGATGCTGAACTAATGGCTGGGTATCTTTCAGTCCAATCATATCTCTTTTTAATTTGAAAGAAAACTTACTTGACTAGTTATAAGTTTGCATATGCTACAACATTTAATATTTCACATAAATATCTCAAGAGGTCCTAAGAATGTCTGCTGATTCTCTTTTGTGCTGCATTTTCAATGAATGTTTAAATAGCCATAACAGCCCACAATCCTTAAAAGGATTAAGAATATTTTTACTTTTTAGATATGTTGAAGTAAATACTTGTTGGCTTCAAGAAAGTAAAATTTGTTCTGAGTTTTTGCTTTGCTGGAAAAGGGTTAAGACAGAGGTGTCAAACTCGCATCGTCACGGTGTTATGTGACGTCACATAACGTATCGTGACTTTTTTCCCCTTTGCTAAACTGGGCATGGGCGCGGCTACCGCATGACGCATTTGGCCCGCAGGCCGCGAGTTTGACACCCCTGGGTTAAGAAATGTATTGCTACGAACTGAGCAAGAACAATTTTATGTGGCTTGGGCTAGTAGCTCTTGAGTCATGGACATGAGATCCCCCCCCCCTTTTTAATCTTTTTCTGCTACCAGTATTTCATCCTACCTTTCATAAGAGTTACAAATGTAATAAGAGAATCAGTGAAGAAAACTAGTTTTACTTTGATGGTTTGGCAGTTAGTCTTTTTAATGTTCATCTAATAAACGTTATTAGAAACTTGTTTAATAAACCCTCACTCAAATATTAAACCTGAACTTTCAACAAATATAATACTCAGAGTAACAAGCAGTCAATTGCAGCAAGAAAAGCTGCACCAGCACTTGCAGTAGCTGCCAAGCTGTTTCTGAGGGAAATACAAACTTTTGAAAGAGCACCTCTTTAAAGCAGCATTAGGAGGGCTAGAAGATCTCATTTCTTGTGTCATTCTTTGCTTGAATGATGGAAGCCTAGTCTAATAATAAAAAAAAAGCAAGATATCATTTCCAAGTGGAAATTATGGGCTTATTTAGCTTTAGTTAGAATGCAGCCAATATCTGACTTAAATCTTTTAACTAAATCCATCTGTTCTGTTGCTTTTGTCATAAAGAAGGAGTGATTTCAAGGGAATGTGAAAAGTAATTAGGAAAACTCATCAGTCCCATCTCAGTTGTGGGTTAAAATAGATCAGATTTGGAAAAGAGGTGAATAAAAACATTTAGGAAAAAATAGATTATCATAGAAGTAAAATACCTTGTGGAACTAAATAATTGCTAATTTGCTGTTGCATAAAGCTAATGCTGATCTTAAAAGCATTTAATCTCTTTGCTTCTTGAAAAAGGGATAAAATTAGTATGCATCATTTCATGAAATCCTGACTGAAATTAAAAAAGTAAAATAATTAGAAGCACATTTAGTCAGGGAAGTTTTTCTTACATGAGTTTATATTTGGTGACATGTAGCTGGGATTTTCCTATCACTGTTTACCCATATTTACTTACTCAATGGATTTGTAAAGGTAAGACACTACAGTATAATTACATATATATTTTATATTTACATTTTACATTTTATGAGTTTTATAAGAGTCAGAAGAAAATAAAAAGTGTTGCTAGATGCAAATAAATGAAGTAATCAAATTAACATTTATAAGCACACTTCAACAATGACCCACCAAATGTAGTTCCCTAGCTGACAGGACTCACATAATGCTCTTTCTGCTGGATCTGGTAGGATGGACAGATGTAATCAGGAGAGGCAGTCCCTCAGATAACTCAATCCTGTGTCATGCAGGACTTTAAAGGTCAAAAACAGCACCTTGTTTTGGACCCAGAAACAGACTGGAAACCAATGCAGCTTGTAAAGCAGAGGTGTAACGTGTTCTTCTGGAAACGTAACTGCCTGCGCTGCTGCATTTTGGACCAGATGAATGTTCCAGATACATTTCAAGGACATGTAGAGCCTGTTGCCCATGTGGAGCACATTACAGTAATCCAACCAGGAGGTGACTAGGGCATGAGTGACCATGAGTGATGCTTCTTAATCTAGGAACAGGCACAACTGGCATACAATATGAAGTTGAGCAAAGGTCCTCCTAGCCATGACTGCCACCTGCTCTTCTTGGGTATAGATTGAGTATTTATCTATCCATCATTTTCCTGTGATGATGGGTTTATTTTTTTTCCTTTAAATATGTTTTTTATGCGGTGACATTTCAGAGCAGATGTTTTCTAGAACATTTATCCAACCACACGTAGACATGTTGGAAAAAGATCTTCACAAAAGGAAAAAAGAAAGCAATTCTCTCCAAACATTTAGATTCATCAGAGGACTTCCGGTGGTGACATCACAGCGAAACGGAGCAAGGGAACGGGGCTCCGTTCTCATTGCCCGGTTTTCCCTGCTTGGAGGCCTTAAAAGGCAGCATTAATCCTGGAGGGATTGACAAGATAGAGGGGAAGCTCTGGAGACGAGAAGGGCGATCCCCCGTTTGAACAAGAGAGGGCCCCTTGATGCCGGCAGGAAAGAAATCGGTCATTATGGTGGATTTGGAGCCATGATGGCCAGACGTGGACCAGGAAGAGAGAAGAGGAAAGCAGTGCGATGGCATCGGTGAGGATTCAGTTGATTTAAGGCTCGATAAAAGATTTGCCTTCGAACAGTACTAGCAGTAAAAGTGGGACTTCAAAGAGGAGGGTAGGATTTTCTCCCCCAAGACGTAGCGGCGATTTAGCAATGGGAGCACCTGACATCATCGGACAGCCGCTGACAGATTGAGAAAGATAAAGGAGAGAGGAGAAATGCTGGACTAACGTTTAAGGATATTTTTAGGGATATACTAAATGTTTATGGACTGTGATTGTGACTGTGACGGAATATAGAACTTTGTAGAAAATTTTAAAAGTTGTTGGACTAGAGACTGTGCTAAATAGAACAAGACTGCCATCTAGAGGCAAGAAGACGCAAAGTGACTGATGCAATACCCTCAATAATAACAGTCAAAGGAGTTTCCCCCCCCCCCATTTTTGCAGAAAATTTGTGGACTGAAAAAAAAAGAGAAAGAAGAATTGTAAATTAGACTACTAAAAGAAAAAAAAAGAGGGAGGAGAAACTAATGAAGTGTTTATAATTTCAAGATTTGATTAAAGGGTTGATAAAGTTATAACTCAGAGAAATACCAATTAATAACTGTTAACATTTCTGATCATAGAGGCTTAATCTAGATGTGATCACGTTATACTGTTTTATATATAGCCTATAGTAGCGCATGTGTATTATACAGTATACTCATATTATATAAACTTATATTTATATACTTATATATTTATCCATATAGCCATATTAACGTATAATCATACTAATTGATATATATATATATAACCCTACAGTACCATTATATTAGTAATATTTAACATTATATTGAATATTAAATTTTGAATAGACTTGAAGAAATTATTATAGGAAAAGTGGGAAGATCCAAAGGGGGATTGTAGTGTATATATGCTATTTTGGAAGAATATCTTTTGGGCTGTGAAAATGACAAGCACAACGACCGTTACTAAAATAGGAAAGAAAACATAATCAAACCCAGCATCCACAACATCATCCCCATCAAGTCAGATTACACAAGAATATAAGTGGAAATTCCGTTATAGGTCTTCAGTCCAACAACTGGAATGTGCTAGTTAGCCGGCATGTCTTCTTGTAGATATATAGGATATCATTTCCTGGAATTCCCGACCAGTATGACCTTTGACCCAGCACATAGAAGGAGAGGTGGAGAAGCAGAAAGGCCAAGAGCTTGAAGAGTGGAGAGGTCGGAAAGGGGCAGCTGGAAGGTGAGATGGAGCAGAGGAGGCAGATGATTTATGACTGTGTGGCTTCCCTGGGCTCCTCCTGGACTCCCCCTGGATTCCCCTAGATCTCTTTGAACTGTCTTCAATGTGCAGTAATCAGCTGGAGCTAAACCCTGGTCTGAGAGCCCAAGAGCCAGCAGCTGCAACTCTGAATGATGGCGTGGATCTTCTGATAGAGGCAGAGCTGACAGAAGAAACAAGCTTCACTGGCCGTTGTCGGCAGCTGGGCCTACTCATGTGGTCACAAATGCTGTGGAGGTTGGCAGGCTGCCATTGGGATTTTTTGAGGTTCAACTGGCGAGTGGGAGCTTGGAACTGTGTGAACTTCAGGAGATATTGTAGGACTACACAGCTGCTACAATATATAGTGCAGCATAGCAGGCCTTCTGGCTTCTTCTCTGACTACTTTTTGCAATCTCCTGAATGTTCTGTAATTGGGCCTGGGAAGGCTGCTCAGGGAATTCTGGGGCTGGAAGGGAAAGTCTCAGCCTGACTAAGCCAGACCTGTGCGAACAAAATGCAGTAAATCACAGGTCCAATCCTTGTTGTCGTGATGTATGGTTTATTTTCGCTACAAGCCAATGCTCAGTCCATGCCACACCATAACAGGATAAAGTCAGCGCTGAGAGCTTCTGCCTCTCAGCGCCTTTTATCACACCTCGAACCACCCCCCCCACCAAACTATCATCCGGCGCCCTAGCCCTCCCCCTCTCAGCTGTTCGGCGGCTCGATGCAAACAGCCCGCCTGGTCCTCCGCTGCGCGCCAGCTGCCATGACGTCATCTGCCGTCACCAGGAAACTGTATCGCAAGCATTCCTTGCCTCCCACCGTCCTGTGCTCCGTGCTTCTCCTGTCTCCGTGTGCTCGCCCCTGCGGCTCCCGTTCCCACCCCCAAGTATGTATGTCGAGTCCCGGACTGAGGCTCAACAGGCGGCTCCCCTCTACCAGGGGTCCACCTACAAGAGACAAAACAGCAGGATTATTGTCGGCCGAATGATCTGTGAGGCCCCCAGTTTGTATGGATACTTGCGATGAAACCGCCTCAACAGTCGTTCAGCATTGATATCATGCGCTGCCACCCAGACGGCCTCTGTAAATGGGTACCCCTTCCAGTGCACCAGGTATTGGACTTTTCCCCTGAACAGTCTGGAGTCAAGGATCTCGTCTATCTCGTAGTGGTCTGCAGCCACGGGCCCGAGAGGTTTCGGAAGGGGCCTACTGCCTTCCACAGGTTTTATCAGGCTACTATGGAAGACAGGATGGATTTTACCCAATAAGGGCGGTAGTTTCAAGGCCACTGTTACAGGGTTAATTACGCGGGTCACCGTAAACGGGCCTGATCTGACTTGTATAACTGAGACCTGGCTGGGCCCAGAGGGAGGTGTTCCCCTCTTAGAAATGTGTTAAGTGGGCTATCGAGCATGGCACCAGTCTAGACCTCAGGGCCAGGGAAGGGGTGTGGCTGTTGTTATCAGAGAATCTCTAGCAGCCTCCAGGGGCACTGTTCAGCAAGTGCCCGGCTGTGAGACCCTTTTTCTTAGGTTGGGCTCAAGGGATCAGGTGGGATTGCTATGCTATACCAGCCTCCCTACTGTGTGGCAGCTTCCCTACCCGGGCTCCTGGACCTCGCTGCGGGGCTGGCGGTGGAATTCCCCAGGCTTATAGTTCTGGGGGACTTCAACCTGCCTTCCCTGGGGGCAGGGTCAGAGGTAGCCCAAGATTTAATGGAAACCATGACTTCCATGGGCTTGTCCCAGGTCATCCAGGGCCCAACTAGGAATAGTGGTCACACACCTGATTTGGTGTTCTTGTCGGAGCAATGCCTATGTGACCTGGAATTGGTGGACTTGTCCTTGGTCTCCCTGTCATGGTCGGATCACAGTCTGGTGGCAATGAGTTTCTAAAGAGCTGTACCCCCTCCCCGCAGACCTATTAGATTGGTCTGCCCCCAACAATTACTGGACCCTGATGGGTTCTAGAAGGAACTGTAAATGCAGATCTGCACAGTCCAGCCAAGTTCTTAGTCACTGTTTGGAATAGGAAGGTGACTGGGGCTCTGGATAGGATTGCACCCATGCTACCTCTCCTCACCCGTACACCTGGGGTGGGGTATGGCAATCATAACTTTGAGGACAGATTGTATATAGCTTTTTAAAAGTCTGTCATAAGTTCAGACAATTGCTAAACAACTAGTCCAATCAATACACCAATCAAGGAACTGCTAAACAAGCTAACAATTAACAGCTCAACCAAAGAATCTCCAAAACCACTCCCACCAACACTGACAGGGCAAGCCACTAGAATATAAATTGAGAGCAAACCTCATTTTTTACTAGCACTGATGATTACCTGGTTTGGGTAATGAAATGTCTGCAAGAAAACAACCGAGCTCCGAGAGTAACCAAGCTCAGAGAGCATCAAGGACCCCTCATTTCAACCCCAGAAATATTCTCCTTTATTGGACTAGTCATTGTTGAGCACTACTTGTATTCTGAAAAGATAAAAATTATGCTCTTATTCCTTTTTCTTGCTAACGCACCACCCAGATGTCTTTTCTTATTTTTAAATGCACCAAACAAGAAAAAAATCCGTGTATCTTTTACTGCTGCAGCTAAACATATTCCTTAGTGAGAACTGCTTGTCATAAATAAATAGAAGGAACAATGTGAAGGCCACTGGTTTCCAGCATGTATACCAGTGATGGCGAACCTTTTTTGGCTTGGGTGCCAAAAGGGTGCGCACGCGCGCCCACACCCATAATGCAATGCCCTCCCCCGTGCATGCGCACAACCCCCGCTGCTCCCCCCGCGCATGCGCACAGGCCTCACTGAAGCCTCTGGACTTCCTGTAGGCCCGTTTGGCTGTTTTTCGCTCTCCCCAGGGTTCAGGAAAGCCTCCTGAAGCCTGGGGACGGCGAAAAATAGCCCAACGGGCCAATTGGAAGTTCATAAATGAAACGGAAGTGGAGCTGCCCTACTACTTACCTTCAGATAGTTGCAACCAGGCCTCGCACACCTCGGCCCATTTCTTCTGCAGCAAGGTTTTCCTGAAGGCCTCTGTAGCCGATAACAGAGCTCCAGATTGATCCGGAGCTCTGTTATCAGCTGCAGAAGCCTTTCCTGAAGGCCTTTCCTGAAGGCCTCTCTTGCCGATAACAGAGCTCCGGATCAATCTGGAGCTCTGTTATTGGCTGCAGAGGCCTTCAGGAAAGCCTTGCTGCAGAAGAAATGGGCCGAGGTGTGCGAGGCCTGGTTGCAACTGTCCAAAGCCGAAAAAGTTCCTGAAAACCTCTGACAGTGAAAAGGAGGCTGGGGGTGAGCACACAAGTGAACTTTCGGTTGGCCCATTGGGCCGTTTTCGCCATCCCCAGGCTTCAGGAGGCTTTTCTGAAGCCTGGGGAGAGTGAAAACGGCCAAAAAGAAGGCTGAAAATCAGCTGGCCAGCGCGTGCATGCGTGCTGGAGCTGACATAGGGCAATGCCTGGCATGCCCTCAGATATGGCTCCGTGTGCCACCTGTGGCATGCATGCCATAGGTTCGCCATCACTGATGTATACTATTTACATGATGTAGATTAATGCTTGATGAATTAGATGCAAGTGCTTCACTCAACAGATGTGTGATAAAACATTGGCTAAAAATACCCTTGTTCTATATGCCATGCTCAAAATCATGGCGGCTCAGTCCATGGTAGATATGGTTACATAGCAATTGTGCCCAGCTTCAGCTTATATACCAGTTATCCTCCTTTCTTGGAGAAGCTAGATCTAGCATTAGTTGTCCATGCTTTCATATATAATTGCTGCAACTCACCCTCGAAGCATGTTTAGAACTTGGGTTAGTGCAAAATGCAATCATTGGTTTGCTTTTTAGTTCTTGCTTTGTTGTATTATAAGCTTATCTTGTCTTCATTTTACGGGCTAACAGTTGTTTTCACACAGTTGAAAGTACTGGTTTTCTTTATCTTATATTTTTGTACTTTTTAAAAATATCCTTGGCTTTCTAAAGCTTATAGTTGACAAAACGTGTATATTCATAAATAAAATCAATGCAATTCAGTGATGAAGTTATGCCAGCTTATTGTACAGAGGGATGATTTAAAAAGAAAACATAGAATTAAATAAATGAAGAAACCTCTTTTCCTCTCTGTTGGCAGAGGTTGGGATAGCTCAGAGACTGCATTATCAAAGCTTTCCATTCTGTGGGTAGAATGGCCTTGTTCAAGCTTTAACTTGCAAATCAACTTCCAGGTACCTACTGGGTTGAAAGGTGACTCAGAAATTATTTTGTGAACAAATAAGATATAAATAAGGCTCCAGGATCCTGTTATTATTGGCTATAGCTAGTATGAGATTTTTGCTTATTGTTTAAAGAGGAAGATGGAGGGTCTGATGTAAGCAGGATGAATTAGTTTAAATCAACATGACTAATGAATGAAATAAAATACCAAAGGAGAAGGCCAAATAAAATAATGAAATACATTCTAGTTTCCCATATTGAAGGGAGATATTAGTATATTTTAACAATTTAAATACAATGGTTTCCATTATCTTTTATAGTTTTATAAACATTTTATAGTTTTTATAGGTGACATGCAACTTTAATTGTTGAACACTATAAGTAGTCCTTGATATACCACAATTAGGACCACAACTCCAGTCACTAAAGAATGCAGTGAGTCATGGCCAATTTTACAGTTTTATTTACTGGGGTCATTATGTGAATCATGCGATTGTTAAGCAAATCCACCCTCTTCCCCCCCTTTGACTTTGTTGGAAACCCCTTGGGAATGTCGCAAATGGCAATCACATGACCCTGGGATGCTGCAACCAATGTAAATACATGTTGGTTGCAAGGTGCCCAAATTGCAATCACACCACAGGGACTCTGCAACCATTGTAAGTGCAAGGAACACTTGTAAGTCACTTTTTTCCATCACATTGTAACTTATTTATTTATTAAACAAATTTATACAGCTACCCAACTCACACAGAGTTGATTCATGACTCCTTGAAAACGTGAAATATGCTGGCTATACACGTCTCTCTTTTTTTATTTTAAACCTTTTAGCACTGTCTAACTACTACTTCTGCCAACCTAGCAGTTCGAAAGCACGTAAAAAATGCAAGTAGAAAAATAGGGACCACCTTTGGTGGGAAAGTAACAGTGTTCCATGCGCCTTTGGCGTTTAGTCATGCCGGCCATATGACCACGGAGACGTCTTCAGACAGCGCTGGCTCTTCAGCTTTGTAACGGAGATGAGCACCGCCCCCTAGAGTCGGGAACGACTAGCACATGTGCGCGAGGGGAACCTTTACCTTTACCTTTTTAACTACAGACACCTTAAGGCATTATTTGCTGATTTCTGAACTAATTGGAAGGTTTGGCATTTTATAGAGCAAGCCATAATAAATGTATTTCAGATTAAGTTTTCATGTATTTTGTTGATCTCATGTATTTGAAGAGCTGTTTTGTAGCTCCACATTGTTCTAATTTCAGATGACAGTTGTTATGACCGAGTAATATAGTCACTTCCTGAAGTAAGGTAAATCAAGTTATAAATTATTTTACCCTACCTTCCATTAGTTGCTCAGCTAATGTTCCAACTTCATGCCACTGCTGTTTGCAAAAATATTTTCAGCCGCCGTATGTTTTAGACTGTTTACATAATCCAATAGTTTTCTTCATCTAAATGCTTATTTTAAAAGTCTTCCAGTTTTCCTCTAGTAGGAATTTAACTTCTGAATCTTACAGTAGACTTACATTATTAAGCCCACTGTAATTAGCAATAGCAATAGCACTTAGACTTATATACCGCTTTACAGTGCTTTACAGCACTCTCTAAGCGGTTCACAGAGTCAGCATATTGCCCCCAACAATCTGGGTCCTCATTTTACCCACCTCGGAAGGATGGAAGGCTGAGTCAACCTTGAGCCGGTGAGATTTGAACCGCTGAACTGCTGAACAGTCAGCTGAAGTAGCCTGCAGTACTGCACTCTAACCACTGCGCCACCTCGGCTCTTGTTAATTATCTTTTCATTTGACTGTTTAGTCATTAATTCTAATCAAGGTTTGACATTAGTTCTCGATCACTGATTTTTCCTTCAAACAGTTCCGAGAATGACTGATTATTTTCTTCCAACACAAGGATCAATTGAGAATCACCAAGAAGTATCATTGTTGTAGAAATATCCACGTTCTGTACAAAGTACATCATGATCAAAGAACGCTGTTTTGATTTTGTTCCCTTTAAATACATTTGTCATATTTTTTATTTTCATATTGAGGGAGTCTTTAATCATTTTTTTTACTATGTGTAGATGTGATTGTGTGAATAATATCTATTACTTCATGGCAACAGACTGATTTAGTTCGGAAAAGAAGGAGATAGATAAATATATCACATTTATATAGCTGCCAATTAGAACAACTCAGTCCAGCTTACAACCAATAAATATAAAAAGTATAAACATTGTGGGAATCAGATACTCCCATGAATCATTATTTGATTAGTCTATATAGCCATGGGATTGGTCACTGCTGACATAAGTTGTTCAGGTTACCATTGTTTTGCTCCAAGTACTGGCCCTAAGGCCCTAGGACCTCAAGCTAATTGTGGGTGTATTTAAAAAATTAAAATTGTTTAGCTGTCTGCATTTATGCTACACATATTTTACCAAGTTTCTAGTACCTACTTGTTAAAATGAATTCTGTCAGCAAAAATCCAGAAACTGTAATCTACATAAGGCTTCAGAACAAAACAGCTAAGCAATGGTTTTTAAAGGTCAGCCAATACCAAGCATAGAAACTTTTTCCATATTTGATGTCAAGGCCACTGGCCTTTGAGAAAATGATTAAAGAAGAAAGCATGGGATGAGCACATGAAGATTGTAGGGAAGGACTCCAGAGTTTTGTTTTGGTGCCTGATTATGAGGGGAGATTATTATAAAATAAAATGGAGACCTTGCAGATAGTGATGCGGTTTGAGTATGATAGCACATGCATTGTGAACTGTTCCTGAACGACAAAGAAGGGGGGGGGAGAGATTATTTCCTCTTGCATACAATGCTAACAGAATAATCTTTTTCCTGGCCTTTGGATTGTTGCCATCTATTGCTTTGCAGGCTTTTCTCCTAATAAATATTCATAATAGATACACACACACATCACTAAGAACAGAATTTCCTCTTATTAAAACCTTCATCATTCAAGTCTTTGAAACTGAATCCACCCTATGTACACCCCCATGTCATTCTGCTTAAATAGTCCTTTCATTCATCCAAATTGTTAGGATACTGAGCTGCTTTGGAGCACAATTAAATTTGCACTCGAGTGCTTTGAGATTGATTGTAAGCCTTAATAATGTATGGGTTTAAAAAAATGTTCTCAGTGCTATAATCCCCAGTATTTTTGCTTCATGCTGAATAAGATATTAAATGGCCATTCAGATATGGCTAAAACTATATTTCATACATAAGCAGTTTCAGTTCCAATCTTCTGATTTCCTTTCCTTTCTCTCTTAGAAGAGAGAAAAAAGTAGAAGAAACAAGCTACCACTCCTGATAATAGTACAGAATCTGTTGCTTTTCTCTGCTGCTGTTCTCATGGTTTGTTTCTTAACAAAGCTACTGTCAGCTGAATTTAAGTCAGAACTTTAATAACTGTCAACCGCAGCAGATGTAGGTGAGATGTTGAAACGAATCAGTAGCTCATGGCAACTTACAGTGGAGCTATAATTCTAGATGGTTTTGTTTTTATCCAAAAGTCGGGGGAGGGAGGAGTCCACATATTCTGGATTTTTCTGCTCTCTGACCCATATTCTATCAACACAATAATGTATCTTTAAGATCACAATGATCTTAAAAGAGGTTTCTGGATTGGCCATAGCATAAACTGGTTGGGATCCATGGCAGTACATATTTAAGGTGAATGTTTTTTTCCCAATGGAAAAAAATATTTTTCCCTAAATTCAAGTGCTGAGTATGAGCAAAACTTAAGGAGAATAAAATATAGATGCTTGTTTGGACATAATATTTAAACTTATGATTAAACTATTGTTGAGCACCGTGGGAATAAATTGCTGTAAGCGTCAGGGTCATCTGTTCCCCCCATGTCTCCTTCCCCCTCCTTCCAATTTAGATAACCACCGTCATCCAAATCCAGACGACCAAGATTTACTGTAGCTATAGTTAGAGGAAAACAAGCCAATTTTACATAATACTTTACAGAGCTATTTGAAAGAATCTAATTGTACATAAAATTAACCATTGTTTAGGATTTGTGTGACACTAAACTTGCTTAAATCTAGATACCAGAGGCTTTTGAAAGGAGAATATTGTGAATGAAAGGATCTCTGAAAGACATAAAGAACCAAATGTAGACTCTGGTTTTTAGTAATATAGTTAGATCTCATAAGGACTACTATGTATGATAGGAAACACTATTTTTTCTAATAGCAATAGCACTTAGCAATAGCACTTAGACTTATATACCGCTTCACAGTGCTTTACAGACCTCTCTAAGTGGTTTACAGAGTCAGCCTCTTGCCCCCAACAATCTGGGTCCTCATTTTACCCACCTCAGAAGGATGGAAGGCTGAGTCAACCTTGAGCCTGATGAGATTTGAACTGCCAAATTGCAGGCAGTCGGCAGTCAGCAGAAGTAACATGCAGTACTGCACTCTAACCACTGTGCCACCACGGCTCTAATGGCCTAGATAACTCAGAAGCTTCATGGTTCCAATTGTTTTTCTCCTGTATTTCTAGTAGCTTAGAGATAATTTGTACATTCATTATACCAGTGGTCCCCAACCTTTCCAGCTTTGCAGACCGGGGTGGGGGGGGGGACGGGAGAAGGGATGGTTCCGTGCAAGCGGCTGGTTTGCACAAATGGAGCTTCATGTGCATTCGCCCGCTGCTGACCTGCCACTTGCACAGCACGGTAGTGGGCCGCAGCACGGGTTGGGAACCCCTGCCTCATACTACCGGTACTCTGATCAGGAGAACGAGCACTGCAATCCCAGTAAATTGATTTACTCAAGGGCTAGTATAGTGGGTTTTTTCCTTCCACTTAACATAAATTTTATTTAGATTTCAATTAAGGCAAGCTTTTTCATAGGCAGGTGAAAACTATTTTGATTCATGCTTCACAATTCTGAAAAAAGAGAATCAACAGCAGAGTGGTCTCTTTCTGAAAAATCTCATACTGTAGTTTCATTTGCTGAATTCTAAAATAAGATATGCCATTTAACCAAATGATCAAATAAGTAGAAATTTAAATCCCCAAATGTTAAATTCTTCACAATTCGTAATTTAAAAGTTTTGTTTTTTGAAATGATTAACTTTATCTACAACCTTTCTTAAATTGTTCAGATTTATGGTATGTGCCAACATTGACCTGGTAAGCTATGCATTGTGATTAAATAAATATAGACTTTATCTGCCTAATTGCAGTATGAAATGGCCTTATAGCCAGCAAAACCAAGCAAATTGACATTTTGTAGAGGTAATTAAGTTACTAAGGTATATCCCATGTCTCAGAAGCATTGTGAAATCTGATCAAAATTGTGCTGATTGCAAATCTAATTAAATTAATAAAAGTAAATGGAGTGTATCTGTCATGGAACTCACTTTTAAAACACTTATTCCAAATTGTTAGCCTATACTTATAAAACTTCTCTAGTCTATTTTGTGGGTTCAGAGCTACCAGTAAAAAAGCTTATGAAAGTCAAAAGTTGCTCAACTTCTGTCATACCCAGCACTTTGGTGTTTCTTTTCATTGTTCTTTGCGGCTCTTGGTCTTAGATAACTAACTTGTATCATGCTCCATTTTAAGTCAATAACCTACAAAAACAAATCTTAGGGATTAATCCTAAAGAGTCCCTGGAGACTTTTCTTGTAATGTATTGTGCTTTTCAATTATACAGGTGATAAGGGATAAATAACACTAATGAATGTATATTATTGGACAGCAAATACAAAGGGATACCACTGGTTGAAAGGCTATGTCTCTGTGATTCTGGAGAGCTGGAAGCCTCTGGACACACCCATCTTTGCTGCTCTTTTTATAGTGACATTTGAACAAAATTTATTTTTCCGATAATTAATAGGTATACTGTCCATTCCAACACCGTTTATCTTCAATGGTTGCTTAAAGACGAATGGATGGTAGTCACAGCACAGGTAGCTAGATTCTACACAGCAGCACTAAAGATTTGCCAGAACCTGATGAATAATCCATTATAACTATTTTATATAATTAATGCACTAAATCTTTTGATATCACTCCGTTGTACTTTTATTATTACCTAATAAGTATAGGCCTTCACAATTTAAAGCCTAATATTATATTATAGCTTAGGCCTTGCTCTTGTTTATGTGCAACTGACAGATAGGCTGCCAAATTATGATTTCAACATAGATTTTATTTGTTGTGTGTTGTTTTATTCTAGAACTTCTGACTAGATACTCTTTGAGCATTTTTAATTGTCCCGGACTTTGACTGTAATAAATATTTGACTGATTGATTGTGTATCATTTTATCCTTTAAAACTAGAAAATGACAGATGGAGAGATCTCAGCAGGAAATATCCCCTTCAGGTCGAACAGCCAAGTGCCAACATTTGGGACTGCTTGCCTGACAAAAATGATGAAAGCTCCTTATGGCAGAGAGAGCCAGCTAATGCATGCTCAGTAACCAACTTGATCAAGGATCTCAGCCTTAGTGACCGCAATGGCAACCCTTCAGCACCTCCCAGCAAACGCCAGTGCCGATCACTTTCTTTTTCCGATGAGATGTCTAGTTGCCGGGCTTCATGGAGGCCCATAGGATCAAAGGTCTGGACTCCTGTAGAAAAGAGACGTTGCTACAGCGGGGGAAGCGTGCAGCGTTACTCCAATGGATTCACAACCATGCAGAGAAGTTCAAGCTTTAGCCTTCCTTCCAGGTCAAGTACTCTCTCCTCATCATATGACCAGATGGGATTTAGCAATAGATTTGGGTGTCAACCATGCCAAGGAATGCGAAAGTCAGCCACTTACGGACAGACAACTGATATTTGGTGTAATGATCATAGCTCTTCTGAGAGTGGCAGGATTGACATCCAGCGATCTCTCTCTTGTTCCCATGATCAAATTTCCTTTTCGGAATATTGTCTGCCCTCAGCAAACAGCACACCTGCCTCGACACCAGAGTTGACAAGGCGCTCCAATGGGCTGTCTCGAAGTCGGTCTCAACCATGCGTCCTTAATGACAAGAAAGTTGGAATTAAGCGAAGACGACCTGAAGAGGTAAAGGAACAAAGACCTTCATTGGACCTTGTCAAGATGACACAGGTAAGAATTGATTATCTCACACTGGGAATAGCATGGTCAAACCTGACACTTACAAAACAACACTAAGGTGTTTGTTTATGCATAGATGTCTGCACTGTTTTGACACTGTTAGTGATAAAACTCAGAAAAATGAATAGTTTCTTCATCTAGTTTTAGTTCTTTACCTAATTCCTTATTTTCTTTCTGTGCATGGGTCAAAATTCATGGTTATTGTAATTTCCTCTAACTCCCCTGCATTTGAAGACTATTTTCATTTTTATTCTGAACAATGCTCTTCCAAAACTTTTTTTTTTTTTTTTAAACTTAATTTTCTTTATAAATCTATTCTCCTTTTTTTTCTGCCTCTTTCCCTCCCTACTCTTTTTTTTTTTTTTGAAAACTTAATTCACTTTATAATGTAACTTTCAAATAAATTTAACGTTTCTTACATTTCAGCATTATTGAAACCGAGTTGTTTTCCTCTAGGAAGAAAGATATTGGCAATATTTTTTGACCTTATATAATTAACAGTTGAAGAGGTGGCTTATATACTGTGGAAACTGAAGGAAACCTCAAAGGCACCGGTGCTCACCTATTTTCTGTTTTGAATTCTCTAAACTGGGGAATTCATTGTCTAATGAGCTTTGACTTCAGAGTCACAACGTCTGTAATTTTCCACTTCGTTGTTGCTCTTCTCTTCAAGCAGCAGTACTTTCCTGTTCACTCAGAAATCCAAAGAGCTGAACAGATAAGAGATCTGAACTATATATCAGAGGATGTGACACTCATACATTTTTACTTTCAGAACAAAAAAAAATAGTTTTAAAAAAGTGTGCGCTGCCTAACTGAGCTGTAAGAACTCTTACAGTAAAGAACCCTTAAAGCATGCCAAGTCCCTTTTATTCTTGTATCTAATAACTAAAGTGTTATGATTCAGCAGTTCTGTTGTCATCAATTTTATAAGCTTATGCTACTTAATAAAATATCAGCACTTTTGTATAATCCAGAGATAAATCAGGTTTGAAAAGTAGCTTGTGCATTAATTTTGCTTTTGTATCAGAATTCCAGTTTTGCTACCATGACATGTCTATGCCCTGGCCTCCATAGTCATAAGATTGCAAACACTGGCTGTAGGCATGTAAAACAGCTGTGTATCTCCAGGAGGCTTTAGTATTAGTTGCCTTGAATTGTATATCATTTTGGTATTTCTTCCGAATAAAATATGCTGCACTAAATGTTCCTATAGTTTTTGTTAAGAGCCTATTTCTTCACCAAGTGCTCCTTTTCGTTTTTGTTTTTACTTTACCTGATTAAAATATCTCTTGATGGAAGGAACTTTTCCCCCCTCCTTTCTGTGATGTATTTTATATATACCCTTGGCTGATTGAAAAAGTTGATTTGTTTTTGTTTAAACTTTTTATTCCCTAACGAAGTTTGGGTAAGGAGATATATGCACGGGTGACTTCAGGGACAAATAATACATTATACTCAGGGGTGGACTGCTGGGGGTTCGCAGGGGTTCGGGAGAACCTCTAGCTAAGATTCTGTGCAACCCCCAAATCCCACTAGTGGCTGGCCCCGCCCACCCCTCCCAGGAGTCCCCACGTGGCTCGTTTTGGATGCAGGTAAGTACAGGGCGCGCACGGAGGCTCGGGGAGGGTGAAAAACAGGCCTACCAGAGGGCCTCCGGAGCCTGGGGAGGCCGTTTTCTCCCTCCCGGAGGCTCGAAGAAAGCCTCCGGAGCCCGGGGAAGGCAAAAACGCCCACCCTGCCGTGGTGCAGGAGGCCGACTAGGCCACGCCCACCATGGCCACGCCCACCCAGCAACTGGGCAGAGAACCCCTTGCTAAAATTTTTGAAGCCCACCCCTGATTATACTGCTTTGGAATTCCTGCCTGAAAATGTGTGAAATGTAATATGCTAATCTACTTTTATTAGCCAATAAACTAGATAAGTAGTTTTAAAAAAAGGACTTATTATAGGAGTCCCAAGTTGCAATTCTACTACTTGGATTTCCCAGAAGTTTTTTAGTCTCTTGTACTTGTAGAAATCTTTAAAAATATATAGTTCTTTATGTCTATATCCAGGAATATTTGGGTATTAAGGAAGGAAGCCAGAAAAGGAATCTCTAAATGAAACACATTTTTGTATTACTTAATTTTTTTTTAACCAGCAGGGCTTTAAATATATCTTGCATACATTCAGCAGAGCATTGGGGACTTTCAATTGCTTTATTGGGATAAAAAGATTAAGGGCAACTGTAGTGAAAAGGTGTGCCTTTGTAGTTACTCTGGGATAGGAAAATGTACAACAAAACCCATGTATTACCAAAGAAGAATAAAGGTAGGACAGTGAAAAATGTGGATCTGCTGTTATATTTACCCCCAAGAAGATTGCTAGAACCATAAGGTAAATATTAGGGTATAGATCTAATCTGCAAATTGAACTTCGATCCCAGTGAAATCAGCGAGATAATTTAAACGGTGTTGGTATCAAAGGAAGAACAAAGTTTTTTAAAAGGCACTCCAATCCCAATTATTTAAGCCTCTCAGAATTATTAATAATTTAAATGACTTTCTCAAGTGTTAATGTAGGTTTCCTTAAAGAAATCAGAAAACTTACCTTACTCTTCATATATTGCATCAACAGCATTAATATTGCTTTATAATTTAGCAGCAATGAGTCAGTTTATGCCCTTTGGTCATGTGTTTAAAGTCTGTGTGTTTAAAGTGCACTTCATTTAAAACAATGGCAATAAAAAAATCACGTTTCTCCTACCTTTTGCCCACATCAAAAGACTGAATGCGACAAAGTCAAATTTAATCATTCAAGACAGAAATACTCCCAAATAATGGACCATTCATGGTTTAAAGTTGGATAAGCCTAGTATTATGAATAGTTCCATTTATTTACTCTTAAAGCTTGGATCATAGCTTGTGGATCCTCCTTATCCAAAGACTCCTGTGTGCCAGTTAAATCTGTGATGATGGACATATTTTCCCAGGTTTGGATAATTTGAGCCATAATTAGCTATAACTCTTCCCAATTAAATAAGAATTTAATCTTAATTTGATTTCTATTCATACCTGATCTAGTTTCAGGTTAAAATGTTACAATGTCCAATTGTAGGCTACATTAATTGATGCAGAATAATAAGTTTGTTTTCTGCAGTTTGTCATGAACTGGAGGTTTCATTCTGTAAGTACAGCTTATTTTTACATATAATTGTCTATATTGTCTTTTCTACTGTTGGAAAATTATGTCTCTGTTTTAAATCACAAAGAGTTAAAGCACAGAGAGTTATTGCTGTCTGAATTTATTCAGGATCCAGTTAAAGGTCCTGTACCAAAAACTGATAATTTGAGATAGAATTTGATAATACAAGCTTTCTTGTCATTATAAAACTGTAGTTCAGCTTAAGTTGTTTTAATAAAGCTAAACTAAGTTCAGAGTGTTTTATAAATTTAGATATTCTCTAAATAAAATTTTGTTTTTTGTTTTAGTCATTATAGTGTCCTGGATATCAAAGTCTAAAATACTTTTAATATGGTTGTTATAAAGAATTTATTTGATTGCTAAAATATTTGTATAATATTCCTACTTTATCCTGAAAATTCAGACAGTTAGAAGAACAATCTTGTGTGCCATCGAGTATATAAATGGCTCAATGAGAAAAGTAGCATTTTCACACTTTAAGTACATTTTCTGTTAAGGGTGCCCTCAAACATTGATGGGGTACTCACTATATCTGACAGTTATGCAGAGCAACACAATATGTTCTGCTGTACAGCAAGATTCCTACTGTGCAAAACAATACAAGATCCAGCATTGAAGTTAACCATTTCTGTTGTGTGGGTCCTTGTGTGATCTTAACCATCTGGATGAAAGAACTAAATAAATTAGTCCCAAATGGCAAATCAGAGATCTAAAAAGGTCTTGATAGAATATTACAAGAAGGCATTCAGGCAAAGCAAGCTTCCATGTAAATTGTAATTGTGATCAGTCTTTTTCATCATATGCTGGTTTTAATGAATGCAGGAAAAGGGGGAGAAAAACCAAACCAGCCCCCACAAAAAACACATTCTCCTAATTTATTAGTTACTTAGATGCCATCATTTGAGTTCAAATTAACGAATGCTTGCCAGTTGTTTTCGTGTTGCTTTGTTCAAAATACCATTTCATAAATCTACCTTACAAGTAACCAGAAAACATTTCCCTCAGAAATGGGCTGCAGGAAATTAATTTTTTAAAATAAACCCTGAAAGGGGGGGTGGCCAAAAGCTGTTGTAGTGAGGATTTAAATGGAGTGGGGCAAAAGGAATTGGAAATAGTTCTTGAACTTCTCACACAAATGCTAAATCTAAACAATTTTCAACACATGTTAGAGATATTCTGAAAAATCAGAAAGCTTTAATTATAAATTGAATACTGAATAGTCTTAAACAAATAACAATTTTTAACATTCAGCCCTTACTTTAATTGACCATGATTGTTTTAGGCCTAACAAATGTAAAGAGACAGGAAAGATTGTAGATGTACACCTACTGAAACATAATATACATAGGATTTTAAAAAGTGAGATAGAAGTATCAGAATTTATTAATCCTGTCAGGTTAGGACATTTTCCCAATGGATTGCTGGATGACTAGACAGTTTCTAGTAGAGATACCTCTCACGTTACGACTGCTAATTCTGTTACTTTTCAGTGTCATGATGGTGCTGAACCAAGGGGGTTTTACAACTGGCCCTCATAGTTGTAGCCATCACAATAATCCTGCGGTTATGTGATCACAATGCAGGTGGTTTGGTGACCACTCCCGTTTACAACGGTTGCAGCGTACTGTGGTCACATGATTGTCATTTGCAACTTTCCCTGTTGGCTTCCCACAAGCAAAGTCAATGGGGAAGCTAGCAGGAGGTCACATGTCACTCCAATAAGTTGCTGATTTTTCTCCTGGACACGACCTCAATGCACCCACCCACATGCCTGTACTCACACCGCACTACAGCACCTCCCCGGCCCACATTCCATAACATCCACCTGCTTGCTGGCTTGATTTCGAGTTGCCTAAGTTAAAGCTAGCCGTGACCAAGACTTGCAACCCCATTGACTTTGCTTGTGGGAAGTTGGCAGGAATTCAGTCACATGAAGTCTTCACCTAATAACCAGCAATCCTCACTTAACAATGGGGGCTGCTGGGATTGCTGTTGCCAAATGATATGGTCACTTGACATTGCGTTTTACAGGTTGTGAAGGCTATCTATATTTTTATGCTAATAAATACTTAAGACTGCTGGATCTGTTCGCCGGAATCTTTCCATTCTTAGAAATACTAAAAGATTATTGAGTTGATTTTTCTTATCTTTTTTTTTAATGCATTCAGCAAAAATGTGACCCAACACACAAAAATGATATTAAAGGTTAGGTATGTTTATCCTGTCCAGTTTTTTCCCCACTGCCTGGACACCAATAGAATTGCCTTTATGAAGAATTGCATTATTGTGCAAGAGCATTAGATACATATTGATGCAGTGAAAATTCATAGAACAGTGAGCTGGGATATTTGTATGTATTCTGGTAGGAACACAATGAAGTCATTTGTTGTGACAGGCAAGAAAGAACTTTGCCTAAGGCACTGGAGTAATTCAGGAGACTAGGGTCCCTGTTCTCAATCTTTCCTTAGTTTTTTCTGTGTGACCAAGGCAAATTGTTCAGGGTTGTTTCCCCCCCCCCCCCGCACTTCAAAGAGTTTTTGTGAGCCATAATCGATCGCTGTTCTTAAGGTCACAAAAATTCCTAGAAAGTAGGCTTTGTAGAAAAGAGTGGAAGCAAAGTTTTTAAAACCAACAGTCCCTTTTTTTCTTTTTAAAGGAGCTCAACAGAAAACATAGGAGGCAGTACTCTTTCCCCCCCACAGGCAGCAATTCTGTGGTTGCTTCAAGGTCAAAAAGGGAATCTCCCATCTTTAACTCATTCATGATCAGTCTTTTGCCAATTAATTGGCAAAGCATTTTATTTTATTTTAGCTTACTTACTGAATTTATAAGGCGGCCCAATTCAAACAGTGTGACTCTGGGCAGCAAACTAAAAACAAAATAATAAACCACACATATAATATGATAACATACTAGGTAATCCGTGCCCTGTTGGCGGGGAGCATCAGAATCCTTCCTCCCTCCCTCCCTTGAATTTACTTTGCTAGTGGGAAACTTGGAGATGGGCAAGGAATTGAGGAGATGTATGGGTCAGGAATGGTAGATAAGGAAGCACAAGAGGTGCTGTGTGATTGAAAAAGATGTGTTGGTGTGTGCCAGAGATGAGCAGATGGGGAGAGCATGTGGGTGAGCGGCATAGGTCAAAAGAAGGATGTCCAAGAGTTCATGACATGTATCATGCAGGTCAGAGGGCACATGGGATGTTAGTGGGGGGTCAACAAGAATGTGGAGCATATGAGAGGTGTCATGCCAATTGGGGATGGTGTGCATAGGGGTTGCACATGTTGGGAACAGTGCATGGGCATGTGCAAGAAGCGCCACACAGTCTAGGTTACGGAAATGTGCAAGAGGTGCTGTGTGGGTTGAAGAAGGCATATGTGGCAAGATAGCACAGGTCAGGAAAGATCATGGAGGGGGGTTACACAGATGAGGGGATCATGCAGTAGTGGTACGGGATGGGAAGATTGCGTGGGAATTCCTCTCTGTTCCAGCTTTCCTCCCTTCCCAGAAGACAGATAAATAGCTGCTACTAGATGGGGGGCAGGGAGCGAGGGATTGTGAGACTGGCTAAGAAACTGTCATGTAATTTAGCCCATTTCAGGTACCTTGGTTCAAAAACTGTTGCTCAGTGATGCACCGTTTTGCCCAGTTAAAGATTAAACTACTAAAATAACAAGAGCTTTACATAGATAGATGATAGATAGATAGATAGATAGATAGATAGATAGATAGATAGATAGATAGATAGATAGATAGATAGATAGATAGATAGATAGATAGATAGATAGATAGATAGATAGATAGATAGATAGGTAGATAGGTAGATAGGTAGATAGGTAGATAGGTAGATAGGTAGATAGGTAGATAGATGATTGATAGATGATTAATAGATATAATGTCACCTTCATTTGATCACCAGCTGTGGTCAATATAATGAGAACCTGGCTCCTCTCATGGTTACCGCTGATTCTTTAAGGTAACTCTTGTGCTCCTTTTGTATATGCTATTAACCATGAAAGTATGGCTGGTAGCTATGGGCAAGAATGCATTCAGCAGTCACAATGTGTGTGGTCATATCTTTCTGTAAGAGCTTATTCCTCTTTATCTGCATTCTGCAGATAGCTGAGGAACATTCTTTGTAAACAAGCATTCTATAGATGAATTTGATTTGCTGATTGCTAGCTTTTTAAAAAAGAAATTACCATAGTAAAGCTTTAATAAATTCTTTAATTCCAAATATTTTGTAAGCTGATTTGAACAACCTTGGAAAATAGATTTTGTTTCATTTAAAAATCACCAATTCCTATGTCTGTCATACTGTCAACCGTGAAGTTTTATTATTCCTGTAGTATATATTTATACTGTTTTCAACAAAATAGTTTACAAATCCTATATAATTACATATATAGAATTTTTAAATTATTGTTTTTCAGAAAACATAATTTAAATTTATAAATTATATAAAGGCATAATTTATATTATAAATTATAAATATATAATTGAATTAGAGGGCCAGTTTGGCATAATGCTTAAGGCTTTAAGCTAGAAACCAGAAAACCGTGAGTTCTGGTCCTGCCTTAGGCACAAAGCCAGCTGGGTTCCTTAGGCCAGTCACTTTCTCAGCTCTAAGAACGCAACGGCAAACCACTTTTAATAATAATTTACTGTCATAATTTTTCATTGTCAAATAGGCTGAATAAACACACCCAAATCTAGTAGTTTGATGAGCAACATACAGTCTAGGCTGAAATGGAACTGCCATGTTACCTATTATACTTCCCTTCACAGAGGTTTGTGAAAGAAAGCTAAGTATTATTGTTTGTAACCACTTAGTGATAACATATCCGCCTAGTCCTGGATTTACATTCACTCTTCATAATTACCTATATTGATCCTGCATGTGCACAGCTGAGAGCCAACTTGGAAACTGGTTTGTGCAATAAAAATCTGCTTGGATGCCACAGCAAAGAGCTCGTGTTTCCATTTGCAGGCAATTCTGCCAGGTTCCTTGTGATTGTGGTGAGGGGGGGTGTCAAGGGGGGGGTAGGCGCTCGGTTTAAAATTTCACTAGGATTTTGTGGGAATTTAGATAGGCAGTTAGGCATGGATACACACACACACACATACAAAACACACACACACACTATATATGTGTGTGTGTGTGTGTGTGTGTGTGTGTGTGTGTGTGTGTGTGTGTGTGTGTGTGTGTGTATCAGCGGTGGGTTGCTCCTGGTTCGGCCTGGTTCTTAGAACCGGTAGCAGCAGCGGTGGGAAGCTCTGCCCACCTGCCCGGGACGCTTCTGCGCATGCGCAGAAGCGTTGTGCGTGTGCAGAAGCGCATGCACGAACCGGTAGTAAAGGGTTTTAGAACCCACTACTGGTGTGTGTGTATATGTATATATGTATGTGTGTGTATCGTGTGTGTATATGTATGTATATACATATATGTGTGTGTGTGTACCATATGTGTGTATATGTATATATATATATGTATATACATATACATACATACATACATACATACATACATATATATGCATATACATACATATATGCATACACACACACACACACACACACACACACACACACACAATGTTCTCTTTAAAAGAGAGAGAGAAAGAAAAAAACATTATACAAGTGGCCCTTAATGCTGTCACTTCTTTGAAAAGAATTTTGTTAGTGACTTTGGAGTGATTTGTGCAAATATCTACAGCTTCTGGAGGGACTGCCTCTCCTGCTGCCCCCTACAGAGCAATTGAAAAGAAGGCTGCTCCATCCTTTGAAGACTGAAAAGCTTTCAGTTTAAAAATATATGTGTGAGAAACATTGTACTCAGGCAAGTTTAGGTATTCAAAACCTCCAGCGCATATAACACTTTAGCATTTGAGGAACAGTAAGTGGGGTTTTGTGTTTGTTTCTTTTTGTTCGTGCAGCAGCACAACAGCTGCTCATAGAGCTTCCTTTCCCTCGTTTTTGTTTTTTTAGTGTTGTTTTAATCCCAGACATCAATCAAACCACAACACTCAAAAGGGTCACAGAAGCACAATTTGTTCTAGTATTGCCCTTGACATGCTTCTCTCTGATTGGGGAAGGCGGGAGATAGATTTGTATAATAGAATTACATTAATTTCTCTCCTTAGTAGGATGAATGAGGGTGGTGGAATGGTACTGCTGAGGCTTTGAAGGGAACTGTTAAATATCTATAGTAAATGACTTAATTTAACTATCTGCACGATTTTAATTGCCTGTGCAAGAAAGCATCAAACCACTCAAGTTCATTGTATGGATGCCATAATCCATGGTCCTTGTTGGTCCAGTAGGATGTGAGCAGTGTAGTATCAAATACCAGCCAGGTAAGTCATGTCAGAGTTGTCAGCTGTCTGAGAAAGGTTCAGAGCTACAGTGAGCAAAGTAGATAGGGCCCAAGTGTTATGCTATTATGGTAAGTGTAAAAAGAAAGGATGTGCAGATGTGCAAAGGATGTTCATTTATCATACTAAGTCTTGGCTTATTGGACCGCAGGTTATAGATACGTCAGAAAGAAACCACAATCAGACTTTGCCTTACTTGTGGAAGTAACCACAGAGGCAATAACCTCCAAACCAGTATTATCAACTGCTATGACCTGAGAAGTAGAGGGTTTTCTTCCCTGCTCTATTGTATGGCAGTTCATTGCTATGATATTCTGTTACAGTATGAATTTTCTGCACCCAAAACAAAACATATATCTCCTTTATTACAGTTTAGGCACATCTTCAATTTTTTTAAAATTTGCATTGCATTCAAGATTGGTGATGGAGCCATTAAGAATTTTTGGTTCAGTTTTATAACTGATTTAGTTTGATGTATTTTACATTGTATTTTACATCTATGTTTATATGAATATAATCTTTCATGATACACCCTAAATAGACAATGAATATGCATTTAAAATAAATAGCAATAAGCAATAAGTATGCATTTAAAATAAATAATTGCATGGAATATCCATATGTGATCCATATTATTTCTTAATGGCTTCACTGATGGTGACGTAATTAAGCAGGGGACCAGAGATTTGTGGCCAGTTCTCTTAACACCTACTATCTAAAATGCATGACAGTTACTGTCAACATGAAAAGTGAATCCTGAGCCAAGAGGGGTTTTTGAAGCTTTAATGAAGGATAGTAGATAGAGGTTGAATACTTTAAAACAGGGATTTCCCAGCCCCCGGGTCTACAACCTGGTACCGGGCCCATGCCCATTGGGAACTAGGCCACACAAGTAGCGGGCAAGTGCACGAAGCTCCATTTGTACAAGCAGTGGGCATGCACACACAATCATCCTCTCCACTTTCCACCACCGCCAGCAGCGGGCTGTGGAGCCAGAAGAGTTGGGGACTGCTGCTTTTAAAACATCCCAAAAGTTCAGCTACACCTGAATCTTTCATCCTGTTCTTATGAGAGAAAAAAATGGGTGTTGTGTGTTGATTATGACTGTATGGAAAAAAGTAAGATTAAAGCTTCAGAGAAGCATTTTTTAATTAAAAAATGGATTCATAGGAGGTGTAAATTACCATACTTCAACCAAACATGAGATAGCACTGCTTTTGAAGGGCAGCAGCCTTAAAGTGATTTTCAAAATAAGTAAAGTCAGTCACAGGAAAATATCCTACTAGAATGCAGTTATATAAATCTTATTGCCTGAAAAGTAATAACCAATATAAATTATTTGGAGCATAAAGGCATAATGGCAATAAAATATCTAATGTCAACTTCATGAATTACAGTCGAGGCATGAACTTTCACAGGATTGTGCTGTAAATATTTTTTAGATGTACTGGCCCCCATTCGTCTAATTTTATTCAGGGTAAGGAAAGATCTGGATTTTGAAAACCAGGTACTGTAGCTCAGTGTGCAAATCTCAACTACAGAAGAACCTCACTATTTATCACTACAATACCCATAAAATACATAGGTCTATCTATTTAGAATTCTTTGTTCACTTTATGGAAACAGCTCTCTACATATATTTTGCTCATATAAAATCATCCCCATTATTCAAGCAAGTGGGAGGTCATTATGGATGGAACTTCTGCCACATAGCTCCCAGCGACCGGTAAGATCCCACAGGGTTGGTCTCCTCCAGGTCCCGTCAGCTAAACAGTGCCGGCTGGCATGCCCACATGAGAGGGCCTTCTCTGTGGCTGCCCCAGCCCTCTGGAACCAGTTACCTCGTGAGATCCGGACCACCCCCACCCTGCTGGCCTTCCGGAAAGCGGTGAAGACCTGGCTCTTCCGGCAGGCTTGGGGCCGTTGATCTCGCCTCTGTAATTGGCGAGATCCGGCCATGAAACGGTGTGTATGAGTTTTCAACTGTTTTTAAATGTTTTTATTATGTTTTCTTTTAATAGTTTTTTATATTGTTGTGAGCCGCCCAGAGTCCCTTGGGAGTTGGGCGGCATACAAATTTAATAAATAATAAATAATAATAATAATATGTGCAATAGGCTTATGATCCCACCTCCATAAGGGTAATATAACTTTTTGATAAATATGTTGCAGTGTAATTTCTTATTACATTTTCTAAGCTAACATTCATTAAATATAAGGTTTCATGGACTTCTGTAGATGCATTCAATGTTTTCTTTAACAAGGATTTTATATACTTTGATAAACGCATTGTGAAAAGAAACAGAGGAGGAACAGCCAGAGAATAAAGTGCTATTTTAGCAATATTGTCCCCTCACAAACTGAAGTCTACATGAGCCACCAAATATTTATTTGAAAAATATATGTATTGTCTTTTCCAGTAAGATGTGAGTCTTTTCCCAGGACTCAGTTCAAATCCAACTACATATAATCAATGTCATTTTAAAAGTATGGAAAATTGCTGCCTGAGTTTACTCTCCTTACAAATAATATTCTATATTAAGAACACTTAAAACAAGAACCCAAAGATGGGAAGCCTAGTATGGGGTTAAACCTGCTTTTCTTGTTAGTTTCTTGCCATAGGTATTACCTGCCCTCACTTCACTTTCTTTGCATTTGATAGCTTTGTCCAATGTGTCATGACATATTGCTGCTTGACAAATGGAGAAAAACCATCACGTACAGAGCCACAGTGGTTATTGCATTACATGCAAAGTCAAGAGTGCCCTGTAGAATTGCCTTGAATATCCATAAGGATTGGGCTAAAGTTTGTGGAAGAGATGGAAAAGATTCTGGAAGAAATAAGCTTTATCTTGATGACGCTTGTCTTGTCTGCATGTCTTAAATAGATTAACACATACACGATGGTTTATATATCTGAAAAAATAGAAACATGAACAAATGTATGGATTTTTAATGTAGAGAGGTTCCATGTCCCAATGCAGAACTTTAGCTACTTGTCAATGTGTAAGGAGTAAGGAGTATTTAATATTTATAGATGTGTGAATATAAGATACTAGCAAGTGATTAGAGAACAAACAAAATATATACAAATCCTATTGGATATTTCATCTTTCTTCAAGCTTGTTCCCATATGGGTTGAAACTACAGCTCTTAAAATACATATCTGGTATTAACGCAATATGGTTAAGGAGATTTGTTTTGAATATTTTTTTCTGTATAATACTGATAACTAACATCTTTGTATAATTAAAAGCAAGCAAATTATATATTTGCAAAGTTGCTGTTGTTTTAGGCTACGTAATGACTAGTATGTTGGGGGGGAAATAAAATTTTCTGTACATATCTTCTATACGTTCTAAATACCTCTAGAGATTCCTGGGAGATATGAAAGAATCCCCCCTCTAATCCAATTTAAATCTGTAGTTAGATTTGCCCTGAAATTATCAAGATTTAGGGCTTGAAAACCTGAACATTCACAGGATTTAGAATTTGTTCAAGGAAGCAAAGAGTCCACAGCTATGAAGTAATTTAATACGTCTGGGCCCTAAGAAGACTAGATTTGGGGGGGGGGAGAATGTTATATAGTGAATTGTATAGTCATGGCATCAGACCCGCAAGATCTTTTCTAACTCTAGGCTTGAGTCTAGTAGTAAGCAAGATATCCAGACTCCTTTGGATTATTAGCAGTGCTTGTAAAGAATGGGCAGGTGTAGTTCTTTAGCGGACAGCTGCACTGCAAACTCATAAATGTTCATTCTTTATTTCTCAGGCAGCCTTGACAGACAAATGCATTGAGACAGCAATTTGTCAGTTGAATATACGGCTGCCTTTGTTTTCCTGCTAACGTAGGAGCATATGGAAAGAGGAAATAAAAAGATTCTGTTCTTTGTGCTAAATATACTATGGCTTAATCATTAATAAGAAACAGGCCTGGCATGGTATGGGTCAAATGTTCATAAATGGACAGATTCCCCCAAAGAAATGGGGCAGAAGAGGTAGGAAGGGAGCTGCTTATAAAAGATTAATTTAAGGTCAAGATTAGGGTTGTGAATATTTGCATTTTTCATTTACAGGAGGGAAAATCTTGTATCTGCAGCTGTATGGTAAGTGCCCCAAACACAGCACCAGGTTCCTAAATAGTTATATTAATCCAGCAAAGAAAAAAAAGAAAAGCTCAAGTAATGCCTCTTTGTGTAACTTTTGGAACAGTAAACCCAGATCTCAATAGCATGTTAGCCATGGCTTTGCGTGAGGAATGAAATGAGCAGTACTGAAAATGGTGTACTGTGCATAATTCTTGCATTATCAAAAGTAGTCTTTGAAATGCTAAGCGGAATATGTGAATATATGCACTTTTTAAAAAAGATAAAAAGACAGAACACTTTTAAGTGAATAAAAACAAATGTTCTATAATGTTGGGAACTTGCAAAGCAATATGTGAAGGGAATTTCTTAAACTGTAAAGAATAAATTTTTTCAGACAATATACCCAATACTGAAACTTATATTTTTGTAATATAAAAGCACGGAAAAATATGAAAAAGGAATAGAAAAGAAATCTCTTGTATTGAATGGAAAGCATTATTATAATTTACAGTAGGTTTCAGGCTAGGATCTTGATTTTTGTACATCAAGGTAACAAAGAAATTTCTCTAAATTGCTGGATTCTCAAATCACAATTCATAATGTGAATTCACTTTGAAGCTTAGCTTGTTCTGCAATCTAGATAACAAACTTGCTTTAAGCAAATTATGACTTAGCATGATGAATGACCCAGGATAAAATATTATATAATTAGTAGGTATATTGCTGTTTCCATAATATGGAATATTTGTGCTTGGACATGCATGTAATAGTTTTTATTCAATCTGCCACCATATATTTCCCCAGATTGATAATATCTGTCCTGAACAAATTAATTTTACTTATCTGAAAGGACTTCGTGCCATACAAAATCGAGTTTCATAATTCAAAATCAAGCTTCATAAGAGAAGAATGAAAAGCCACCTAGAATAGCCCCACATGGCAAGATAGGTGGCAAATAAATTTAACAAATAAATAATAAAAAAGCAACTTTCAGGAAGGAAACGGACATTAGAAGATTAAAATGGAAACCAAATTGGAGCAAACCAACAGCAAAACTTATCCCCCAACAATGTTCTGAGCAAAGAGAGTTAAATAGCCATGTGTCAAAGTAGAAAATGTATTTAGTAATAAAATTTCAACAGCTGCAATGTGGATTATGTGGCATTAAATGTTTGGCAGAAAAGCTAGCTGCAGTCAGAAATGGTATGAAGTTAATTCTTGTCAGCAAAGATACATCTGTAGTAGTACAATAAGATGATATTATTAACGTGCCAAGTGAGAAGGCATTTGCTTGGCTTCTGCAACGTCCAAGTATTTCTCTCTTGCTGATTTCACATTCTACATGAGTTCCTGCAAACCAGTCAAATATGAATGAGGCCATTGGAAGTTGGCAGGGCAACAGGTGGTTGGTTATCCCACCTTTTGAATGCAGTTGACCATAAAAAAAGGGGTACATCCTAATAGTTACAAATAGATTTAGATCCTGAATGGCAATAAAGAAAGTAGGGAAGTCATAGCCTTTAAAGTTGTGTAGTATTCCCATTTGATTTTTTAAAAAGTGCTAATGCAGCACCAGGGACACCTCAGCTGCATCTTTTCTTGGGATCATGTGGCAGCTTAAGAAGGCAGGTGGTTGATCGTACAAAAAAACCTGAAACAAAAGGTTGTTTGAATTGTGGACAGATCCGAAACACCCTTTTGGAATAAAAAAAATTCCTGATAACTATGTGTTTTAACTACAGAACCAATAGGTTACCTAGATTACAAATGGCTGATGATTACTCCCAACAATGTATATTTAGTTAAGATGAAAACCAGTCTTATTGTACCTGACAAGAAATCGAAAGTATTTCTTTCATTATCTCTTTATTATTTCATTTATCTAATGTAATAATTAGACATGATTTATCCATCACATCTACACAATTGCCAGTTGATAAATTATTGGGATCTCTTAACAAACTGATATATAAATTCCCCATAATTCATCTCAAAATCCATTTCTAAAATATCTTGTCTTGAAAAAATATCTTAAAATTTTTAATAAAGCTTGCCAATTGTAGAAAATTATTACATGGGCATGCTCAAGAAATGCATAAGTCAAGCAAGATTTCACTTTCCTCAATGAGGCTCACTAAATGCCCGAAATTGTTTTGAGGCCAATCCCCATTTCATGACAGATCTACATTCAGAAGAATCCAGTGCAATTCATAACCAGGTTAGGTTTTTCTCAACTAGTAAGACTTTCTATTTCAAAGTATCTCCATTCTTAGCATTATTGTATTGCTATTATATGTCCATTGACCTTTGATTGCAATTAGGACTTGTTTTATATTTGCATAGCGTGGCAGCCAAGTGACTTAACATTTACTGTGTTAAGCAAAGTTTAAACAATACTCTCATCATCACCAACCATCCTATCTTGGTTAACTTAATTCCCTTTCCAATCTAGACTTAACCATTTTTCCAAGTTTTATCAACCCCTCTAAGAAAAGGGATAAATTTGCCCTTTTCTTGCTCTATGCCTTCAATGATTTAGTCCCCAGTTGACGATTGCTGATCATATCACTCACATACTATAACTACAAAACTACAATACAGCATATGCCCATGAGCCAACAGACTTAGATAGTCGCTTTTTTCTCTTTTGCTTCTTCCCTTCTTGGTTCCAGGCCTCTCAGGAGTAGATAACTGCAACTATTTCCTTTGAATATTTTTCTCCATCAGCCAAATTAGCCCTGTGACTTTGTAAGACTTTATATACACTGTGCAGTGTATATAAAGAATGGTTACTTGGATACTGTAGTTCTTCAAACTTCTGTTGACATGTGGGTTGAGAACTAAATCATTACAGAAAGGTAAATGTGTTGTTTGCTAGAGAAAACAAGTGTTTGTGTCATATGAAGATAATAAGCAAAAAGGTTGTATTCTTTAAAAGAGGTCAGGGATGCAGTGGAGAATGAGAGACACAACTTAAATGCTTGTGAAAGTGCTGACAGTTTCTCTCCAAACATTGCTAGTCTGAATCGTCCTCGGTAACTTTATATTCTCTAGATGTCGTTCTATTTAGTACTTGCGTTTTGCCCTAGATTGTCCTGATACTGTATTTCATTTGAGTCAGCTATCTTTTTTTAAAAGTGCTATTGAAAAGCTTATGTATATTCTTATTGACTAATTTTATGCGTTTTCCAACAGATAAATAGAGGGTCCTTGTGAAAGGCATTGCTGTAGAAGGATCTTTTTGTACTCTCAGAATTTAGACCCCCTTTTAGTCCTACTGAATGAGAAATGTGGAAATGAAGCAATCCCCCCCCCCCCACTGCAACTAGTGATTTACAGTTCTTGCAGGCTTCTATCTTTATCACCAGGCATAGTTATAGCAAACAAGTTTAACATGTAACCTATGTGGTTGGCTGGGGACATTAGTCAATTCAGTATAATTAAGTGTGAATCACTTAACATTGCACAGAGATAGAAGCTTTGGCTGTGCTGAAGCTTTACATTCTGTAGTAGATGCAGAGGATACAATGAAAGAGATATTTACAAAATGAACTTTTATTTAATAGAGTCCTATTAAGTTGCTTCTGCCTTTGCTGCAGAACTCTCAAGAGTGATATGGCAGCAGAACCAAAATATGGAAGGGAGCCAATTTCAACTCAGTTTGGGTCCTGGAAGGGAATTTTTATATCAAATAACAGAACATAATTCTGGTCAGCAACTGAATTTAGTAATTATTGAATAGAGTAGCAGTACTTTCATTTGCAGAATACAACTGCTTTTCTTCTTTGCTTTAGAATCCAGCTAATGGGCTATAGAATTCTCACATTATTCAAATTTTAAATCCTTTTAGAAGACGTCTCATGCCTACTTAGATGATATCCTCTTCTAAATAGGCAGCACACATTCATGTTTGTCGTAGGTGTAACTCCTAAACTTCTGACTTTAGGTGTAGGGAGTGACATATCTGTATAGGATTCTCTTTTTCACATGGGAGTAATCCAGTACCTCTTCCTGGAAGACTACTATAAGCTCTCAAAGCCCTTCCCATTAAACATGGGGCTAATCTGGGCCACCCATTCATGTCAGACCACTTACAAGTAGTAGTCACTCTTTTGAAAGTGGCAAGATGGGTTTCTATGTCTTCTTCCTCTGACAATGTGGGAATGTTTGTTTCTTTGAGACTCCTCCACACTCTATTCATTCTGAAAACTTTAGAGCTGAATGTGCCCCTTCTGGTGACTGTATTCCTTTAAGTAGATTTACCAGGTCCCTACACTCTTGCCTTTCTTTCACATTCTAGCCTAATTTTTTTTCTTTCTCCCTCCAAAACCACTCTTCTTCCCCTTTTTAAATTAATTACAGCCTTCATGCTGCTGTTGGCTTTATCAGTTCTGTGATATTGGACCAGATATCTGGGCCTATCGTATTTCTGGCTGGTCTACCTTTTACTTTGGCTTAACCACAGGCCTAGGGTCTCTACCAAAGTAGTAGCCTAAGGGAGAATCTCTCTCTCTCTCTCTCCTGCCTTTCTCATGTCTGTTTGATGTCCTCTTGGAGGTCTGGTTTATGCAGCCAGGATGCTGGCTTATTCCTGCAAAGTTTGACCTCTGCGTGGGCCAAACTCTTTTCCTTTTTCAGCCCAAACTGGTTTTCTTTTCCTGGAGCATTTACTGAACCGCTTGAGTTTAAGCCACCTCCATTTGTGTGATTGCCACCTTGTATTGAATATCCCACTTTTTTATGGATATCCCACCTTATTTTGTATGTCCCACCTTTGCCCCTGCATTGCCATGGGTTCTTTTATGTATATCTAAGTCAGTTGGCTCCAAAACCCAAGAGAGCCATCACAACCACACTAGCCAACACACACAAACAAGCATTGAAAGGCTACTTACTCACTGTTTACTACTTCACTTTTCCCCACTTTTACCACCCCTCCTCCTACTGCTCCTCTAACTACTATCCCTTGCAAGTCCTACTGCTGGAGAACAGTATATTTTTCTATCTGGTTTAGGCTGCTTTACTTCTACAGACAAACAGATACCAACACCAAAAGCTCTCTGCTCAGCTTTTATAGCCTACAGTTGCTGTGCTGGCTACAGAAAGTCCTTAAAGGGACAGGACCACAGCAGCACAGATACTAGCCATTTTGTAGATAGCCTGTTTTTTCACATACATCATCCTTTTTAATAAAATAATTATTCTTTGATATTTTTTTCTCTTTCTATGCTACTACTGCTATCTCTGTGACCTTCCCATATTGTGATAGAAAGTCAACAATGACATTTTGCTGTCCCACCCAAAATGTAAGAAGACAAGAAGTTTCCATAGCTTCCTAAAGAGATGTGTAATCAGATGGTAGTGTGGTATCACAAACATTTATTTGGAGTACATAAGTTTGCTCCAGCTAGCCTTCCTCCAATGTATTGGACCCCAATTCTTATATATAACCACAAGAGGGGACATGGGGAGGCAAGTGACAAAATATATATCATGATGCAAAATCTTGTGTTAGATATAAGGATACAAATATCTAAGGAAAGGATTTGAGTTATGATGTTACTGCATGCGTCATTTCAATGACCACAATGCCCAGAACCCCATCTGGCATAACAGAAGTATACTTGGGAACTGTAGAAGTTCAACAAATTGGTGGAAAAAAACTGGTAGAAATCTAAGTTGGTTTTTCATAACTTTCGAAGCAAGATTAATGGTCATTGGACAGAAAAAGAAGGCATATCATGAAGTATTTTGTACTATATGATATAAAAATAGGTGTAGTACACAATCTGAGCTGAAATATAACTGTGCTGTTGTAGTTGTCATGCCATTTAATGGTTTTTCCCCTCAGATCCATTCCATACAAATGAACATTGTTCTTATGATAAATGTTGCTGAAGCGATCCAATTGAATAGCAATTTTTCCTAATATTTTGACAGTAGCTTTTTTATTTCTTTTTGTGAGCTTTTAAAAAAAGCAAAACCCATACCAAAATATGGACTTTTCTCCCCACCATCTGTTATCTGAACTAATATGAAATAGCAGCAATCTTTTTCTCTGCTCTTTCAAGAGATAATTGGACAATCTTCCCACCCCCACTCACTCTTGGTCTTAACTTGACTATATTTCAGTTTAAAAATTACAGAAGCAAGCACTGCACACCCTTGTTCTCCCCTTTCTATTATTTTGTCTAATCTCCATCTCCTAATCGCAGCTAAAATTTATTAGGACCCGATAACTGGATTTTAAAAGCACATCTTCGGTTATTCTAAACCCTGAAATCCTGAGACCCTGTTTTTTGCAAAGGTTGTTTAGAAATAATCTTTGGTAAGTACATAGGCTTGAGCAAGCTGCTTGTGGAATCTAGTTTGCTATACATTTGCATTTTCCTCACTTCTCAAAATAGAAAGGCATAAGGAGAGCAAAAGTACTGGAGGAAAAAAATAATTCATGAGTATAACACAAGGACATTTTTATATGAATGCAAATGCAATTTCTTTGGTGTAATGATAACAAAACCTGGAAAAGCTGATCTGAAGCACCATCCTCGTTTTCTGTTTTAAAAGGAAATAACCTTTCATGAAACCCAGCTATTTCTGGGACAGGATGCAAAAGCAAACATTAATTGTGTTTTATTTGCATTTTTGACAATTATTCTCCAAGGATTCTCTTGGACATTTTAGCTAAAAATGGTTCTCATTATATGTAACGATGGAAATGTGTTGCTGGAAAAAAATGCAGGAAGATTTGGCTCTCTTTTGGCTCTCTTAATAACTCATTTGTTTCAGGAACGTCTCTTCCTTTAGTCTATGGAAATAGTGTGTTTCTGTATGCCTTTCTCAACAAATCTTATCACTTCCTTCCAACTTTAATATTACTACTTCTGGGACTTTCCTAATGTGTTTTATAAGATCTGCGTCTTGCAAACTATTTCTGCTTAAGGGCTTGTCCACACCATGATGCAACAAATTTGCAATATCCAAATTGCATTTCTAACTTCATATACAAGGCTCAGGAGGTCAAAATCAGCATGCTCAGTTGTGCTTGCAAAGAGACTTGAGAGCACTACAGCTGGCAGAGATCAGCATAATACCATCCTAACACCTGGTTTCCATTAGTAATGTAGCTGTTCACATCTGAACTGGTGCCATTTCGAACTGTCTTTAAAGGCCGTCCCATGCAGAGCTAACCTAGAGGTTACCAAAACATGGACTGCTAAGGCTAGGCCAGGGATAGGCAATTTCTTTGGACAAGTAGGCCCATTTGGAATTTTGAAAATATGTTGACTGCTGTTACAAAAAAAAAAAAGCTGCTTTGGAGGTAGGGTTACTCAGAAAACACCATCAACCATAAGGCAACCTGGTGTGGTTATTTTTAACCTTCCTTCCCTTTTTTTCTGTCATAAAGGCGGACATTAGACTGTTCTAAGAATGTTTCTCAGCCTATGGAGGTAGAGATAGTAGTATCTAATACTATATTAGGTATTAATGACTTGGTTTGGAACAAGCTAGATTCAAACCTAGTTACTTAATATTCTTAAAAATTACTTTTGAATAGAAGGGACAGTTTGTTGGATGCCAAGGGAGATACCATCTAGTACTTTGATGTCCCTGGCCCCACACTTTCTATCCATAGTATTCTGGTACAAGTTAACCTGTGATTCACTTCTGGCCATATTACCTGAACAACATATGCATCTAATGTTGAGCAGTTTCCACAAACTGTAAATAGAACAGTAGGTTTCACATCGATCATGATGGCAGTCATCACAATAAATCCAGATTTTTCAATTATCACAGTGGAAGATTGCATTTAAAAGCAAATAGAACAACATTCATTCCTCATAGACATTAGAAGGATTGTCATTGATAAGACTGAGATGAGGACTAAAATTATAAATATTTTCTTTGAAGTTTTTTAAATTATTATTTGTTATTCCAAAGAAAACAGTTTTGCCAAAGCAGATGCAGAAGACAAATTACATCTATGTGGGAGTAATATGCTAGCTTGCAGAGAAGAACACAGCAGGATTTGACAAGTTAGAGTCAACATTCTTGACTTTGGTGGAGCTAATTTTCATAGCAGAGGGAAACTTTTGATATTACAAAGAGGCTGGACCAAATTTTTCAGGCAAAAAGGATGTTGGAAGAGTCCTGCCCTTGTTCTGATTGACTTATGCTAAAAACAAGAATTAGCAATAGCACTTAGATTTATATACCGCTTCATAGTGCTTTACAGCACTCTCTAAGCGGTTTACAAAGTCAGCATATTGCCCCCAACAATCTGGGTCCTCATTTTACCGACCTCGGAAGGATGGAAGGCTGAGTCAACCTTGAGCCTGGTGAGATTCGATCTGCCAAACTGCTGGCAGCCGGTGATCAGCAGAAGTAGCCTGCAATACTGCACTCTAACCACTGCGCCACCTCGGCTCAGAAGAGTGGTTGTCACTGTGTATAATTGCAGTAAAAATAAGTAAAAATTATCCATTATCATTCATGTGTCTTTCTTGTTTCTCTTCCCCTTTTCCAATTGGGGTGCATTAATGACTTATATATAAGCTAGTCACATCTATTTCATGCAGGAGTTTTGATTGTTTGGCATGTACGCTAAATTAATCTGGCAATAAATATATGCAGTCTCATATCACCGTCTAGTATACTGGGCTTTGATTATTGTAGTGTGCAATTTGATCTGTGAGTAAAGGTACAGTTTGTACTTTGTTACTCATGTCATTCCATAATAGTACACAAGAAGGAACAATGGCAAGACCTTTTGCTTTCTTATCTTCCAGTTCATTAATAGATGAGTTCTATCACATATCTTTAGTTGGAAAAATGAATATGAATGACTATGGCTGGACTCAATATTTGCTATGCATATACCAAAATTACTTAAATGCTAATTTTGCTTATAAGTGAAAGTCATTCATATTTTTTCATCAGGCTTATACTATTGGAAAAAAAACTCTATGAAGTTTTACCATTATTTAACTTTAGTTACAACAATTGTTTGAGCGGTAATGCTGGGACTTTGAAAAACAATTGTAGACAGTATCTTATCCATTCAATTTGTAATAGAATATGAGTAGAAAGGCTCCAAGGTAGTTTCTATATAAAATTACTCCTAGATAACTTTCGGAGTTTTAAAAACTTCAGTTTTATTTTATAAAATAAATGTGCTAAACCATTTGCTTATCATTGTTAATTCTCAACAGTATTGTATAATATGAAATTATAAACAATAATAATAATTATAATCAACCACAACAATACACGAGCACACAATAGATACAAACTTAATGTAAACCGCTCCAAACTCGACTGCAGAAAATATGACTTCAGCAACAGAGTGATCAATGCCTGGAATTCACTACCTGACTCTGTGGTTTCTTCCCCAAACCCAAAAAACTTTAACCTTAGACTGTCTACTGTCGACCTCACCCCATTCCTAAGAGGTCTGTAAGGGGCGTGCATAAGCGCACCAGCGTGCCTACCGTCCCTGTCCTACTGTCCTATTGTCTTCATCTATCTGTATTCACTTTGATTATGTTTATGATTATACCTATACCTGCTATCTTGTACATGTTTGACAAATAAATAAAATAAATAAAATAAATAAATAAATAAAAAGATATATAGCAACAATTTTTTAAATTTGATTTTTAATTTTTTTCAAAAATACTTTTGTGTTTTAAAATGAGAATCTTTTAAAAATGTGAGTAAACTTAGGGAAAGGGACTGTTGAAATAGCTGTTCTCCCCAATGTATCGTCCATGTAATCCTAAGGAATTACATTGCTAAATATTGTGCAGTGTCTCTGGCCATGCCCTTAATTCAAAAGGAAGTGCATTATAGTTCTTGTTTTAGAAGTGTTGCTCTTAATGAATGGCAGACCTGTCAGTCTGGTTGATTTATTCCTGAACCTGAGACACCTATTTCAATCCCATATACCAACAACCCAGTGCACATGTCAGTGTAGTTCAGAGCTAGTCTTGGACTCTTGAGCTGTCTAGACAGTTTGGGGTGATAGGTCATTTAGAAAATGTTACAGAACTGCCTGTGCCATAATTGGATTATCGTGGAAATCTGAAACCAGTTCCCTGAAGTAGTGGTCCATTTAATATCTGCTTTTTATTCCCGTTGCGATTTGAAAAAGTGGAATAATTTGTCCTTTCTTAGTGCTAGCTTATTAATCTCTTAGTTTGCAAAATCCTACTTTTCCTTACTTGGCATTAACTCCATTAAACCTGATGGGGAGTTATTTTTGAAGAGGGGAATTTACATTGCATAATTTTTCTAGGAATATTCTCGCCTTCATGGAATTGCTTTGTCGTGTTGTGTGACTAAAAATTGGAATGAAAGTCAACAAGGCCGACCTTTGTATAGAAACAAGAGCTGCCTGACATCCAAAACAGATTATGGAGAAGTTTATTTGAGATGTTGGCCACTAACTAGTAACTGCAAAGTACAGGATGAGAGATCAGTAAAAGCTAAACAAAAATAAATCAAATCTTGGTTGTTCAAGTCCTCTAGTAGTCATACTACACAGTACTAGAAAAACGTAAAACTCTCTAAGATCTACTGCAGGAGTAATTTGAAGAAAAATGCTGGGATTTATATCATATCCTATCTACTAAACCTATGATGAAATGCTTTTTTTTTAGCTTCTAAGTACATTTGCATCATTTAGATATCCCAATATTCATAGCATTGGTAATATTGTTTTATTTCTAAGACTACAAACTACAAAGAGAAAACTTGAAGAAATAAGGAAAAATAATTACTATTTTCTCTCCTCCCACTACATACATACATCACGTTTCATTAAGAAACTCAAGGTGGAGTACAGTATATCGTTTCCCCTAAGTTTTCCCCAGAATCATATATTGTTCACTCATCTTGAAAAACTAGGAAAAATCAAACCTGATTTGAACATAGAAAGCCATATGAATATAGGCTAGACAGGGAGATTAAAAAAACCCCCATATCCTTGAAGAAGATAGTGGCAAACCATTTCAAATGATTGCCAAGAAAACAACTCAGAATATGTTCATGAGATCATCTGGAACCATATTCAACTCGTAAGGGATTTTATATTGATTCATTGGAGTCCTTTGCTGACCTGGTATTTTTATAGGAAAATTTTAACATATAAATGGAACAGCTAGCAATCTAGTTAGCAGCAGCTCCTGTGACACTAGTGTTTTGTTTAAATTTGTTTTGTTAGCTAAAAGATATAGTTATCAACCGATCTTAAATGATGTTTTTCTTTCATCTTTATTAAAACATTTTATATTTATTAAAACATTTATGCCATAAATTTTATATTCTGTATGTATTTGCTGTGTCCATTGCTGCAACCTATGGTTAAGATCTGTAGTGACTTCAGCATGGAGAACATTGAAGGAAAGGAGTTGATCTTGTTGACCAAGGCTGTTGCCTGTGAGTGAACTCCGTGAATATAAATATATAATGAGCACCTAATTAAATCTAATGAGAGTTTTCGTTGTAGCTCATTAAATTTAGAAGTAGACAATGTTAAATATTGGGTGGGTTTTGATATTTTTATTATTTTGTTATTGTATTGTTTTTGGCAAGCTTCTGCTTTCAATGTAGTTCAAACAATGACACTGTGAAATCCTGTAATAAAGATTTAAGGCTTCTCATATCCATGGATTTGTCATGATCCTTGCATACTTCGTATGACTGGCTGCTGTAATTACAACCATATTTCAAACGGGAGTCCACCCTAACAGAAAGTAGCTTCTTATAGTACCTAACAAGATCATGTCCTACCAGTCATTGCTGCTATAAATCAGTTATTAAGGAAATTTAATTATCAGGAGAATATCAGAATCTATGACAAGGTAGTGGTAAAGAATGTAATCTGTCACTCACAAAGAAAAGTTAATTGTTAAGAGAATATTAGAATCCATAACTAGGTTATTCAAATAGTATATTTCAAAATTATGGTGACAGTAATTATGCCATTTCTAAAATATTACAGATTTTGTAATATTTAGTTCCATTCATAGAATTGCAAAAATTGTTAGACTGTTATGGAAAAAAATCTCCATAGAATGAACATATGCAAACTTTTTTTCTTGTAAGAAATGAATTTATAATTCTATATCCATGTTTAGTCCATAATTGATAATCTAATATGTATTCCCTTAATCTTGTTTTGTTTAAAATGTCATGATTCTTGGCAATTCTTTCTTCACCAGAGATGGAGTAAAACATGAACAAAATCCTGTTCTTCCACTCCTATCTAGTTGTTTACATCATGTGGAACCATACCTGCAATAATTTACTCTACTTTTAAATTTAGCCAAATTTGCAATTCTTTGAAACATATTGCTACCAACAATAATTTCTAAATTATGATACCTTTATGCTGATATATGTATAATATGAAAACTGCATAAAGATTTATAAATTAGTTGGCTTACAACAAGGCATCAAAAATTACTCACCTCTGTTTTAGGGAGTAAGTACATTGATCAATTTTACCTGTCATGTTTCTATTAATCATTTTTGCTTGTTTTCTACTGCACCAGCATTATCGTACAGAACATGGTCTTCCCAAAATTATATTAGCACTCTGAGATTAGGAAGAAGTTTCTTCCATTCTTAGTGTGGGTATCGACAGCAGTTTTTTTTTAGAGTTGTTGAAGTAATATTGTAGAGCGATATTCATACACATAGTCGTTTTTGTGTCTGCCTTCTGGCCAAAATTTTACAATTCATATAATCTTGAATTATAGTTTTGAAAACCAGCAAATTAAGACCCACTTCTACGTTAGGTATTTATGTCATGTATATTCAGCAAATGTATCTGAAGCAGTTATTTGTAATGAACATTGCAGTGACTTTCATCCAAAACTGGAGCAGTTCTAAAACAGAATCAAAAGTGTATTATATAAGCTACTTAAATATATATTTTTATGTGCAAGTAATTCTTTAAAAAAAAATCTTTTCTTTAGGAGTGAAATGACCAGACTGCTAACTGCTTAAATTATATTGAAGACATTTAATTGACTTAATCTGTAGTTGTAACGACTTATTAATACATTCTGAAAATATTTTTCCTATGTAGTATATCACACTCCCTCGCATATTGTTCATATAGTTATAATGGAAGCTTAGTGTCATGGTAGAAGTAAGAAAGAAATTTAGGTTATTACTACTCAGAAGTAATAATCTTCATTCATTAATATTCGGGGCATGTTATCAGTAAATGTTAAAAAGAATGTTTGTGAATTTTTTATGGTGTAGAGGATATCAGTGTGCCTTTGCTACTAAGATTGGACTGAGGTGGAATAATCTATTGAAAAACTCAGAAATTCTTCCTGGTTGAGAATTATGTTCTCCCCCTTGAAAAGATAATGATGCCTTTGAATCTTTAGTGAATGTATTCATGATGTCAACTCATAGTGACATGAATACATTCATCCATTCTTGGCAACAGTAAAGAAGTTGTTTTTCATTCCCATTTTCTATGACATGTTTTATAATTAATCAATCTAGCCTCCCATTCAAGTATTAAGTAGGTCCAACATGGCTTAGATTTTAAAACCAGTCAGGTACTGCCCACCTACTAAGACCTACCTATCTTCTTTGCTTCCTTAATATTTGTTTAACTGCCTGTTTGTCAGAGGATCTCAGGGTGGCAAACAGAAAAAAAACAAAAACTCTTAGTAAGTTGTGTAACTATTTTTTATACCATTCAGCCAACACAAGATATTCCAGATCCCTTTTCTTTAAAGTTCATTTCAGGCAAGAAGAAAAGCTGAATTCTTTCTTCTCTTCTAATCCAAATGTGATTAGTTCATTTATTGTACATTTTGCCTTTGGGCTCATGCTCCTTCATTAAATTGAACCCAGTCCAAGTATTATGTTAATTTTCAAACTCACCTTTTTCTGTCTGCCACATTAACCACCATAACAGTTTCAAAAACAGTGTATGTTTTACCATGATGTCACTTGAATACTTCCAGCTGTAAGGGGAAGCAAATAAATTTAGCTTCTTTTTGGCGTGTCGGTATTTGAAAATTACTATACCTAGAGCAATGCATAGGTCACACTTTTAACAGAAGTAGACCCAGAGACCCCATTTCATGCCTCATCTGAAAACCTTTTTTTTTTAAAAAAAAGTTTTCCAAAGTTTGTTTTCAAATACTAACTCACTCCTTTCTGGCTTGCCATATTTCAAGCTTCCTGTATAAATGTACAGGGAGTGGTGGTATGCTCTGAATTGCAGTTCTTGAATGAAATATAAAGTATGTGCTTTGAGCAAAAATTCTAAATAAGAAATGTCAGAAATATAATGGTTTGGGGGGGGGAAACTTAAGGTATAGTAAGGTCTAAGATATAGGCCTATTCACACTACCATATTCTCCCAAGTATGTGCAAAACTGCTAACATAGTTAATCTGGTATGTTTCTTCGTACTAGCTATTAGTGCACGTTAAATTGAAATGAGATAAGTTTGTTGTGAATTATTTTCCTTTATCATTGTGTAAATTACATTCTTGTCATATGCAAAAATTGAAACTATATCCCATTAAGCACTAGCATTTCTCATAAATTCATGGTGATTTCAAAATTCAGAGGGATGCATTGTTATCCTTTTGGTCAAGGTATTTATCTCTACTTATTTGGGTGGTACTATTTGAATTTCCCAAGAATAGTTTTTACAAGAGTCCTTTTCCCATGATTCAACAATATGCCAACACAACTATATACAGTATACTTCTATATTCTGAAGTGCAGATATTAACAAAATAATAAAACTCATGTAAAATTGTAATTTTCAGGTAATACTTCTAGTGTTTCTAGAAATAAAAACTTGGGCAATCATGCTTATCTGGCTTTGAATTTCTACAGAGAGTCTTGAGATATTTTTAAATCAAAGAACTCTTTTTCTCATACTCTCAAGAAACTTTCTTTTTTACAATTACAGTCTCCATTGTGCTTTTTCATCTGCATGTATGGTCTAATTCTGTCAGCTGCCTGGTGGCACATAAGACTCATCCTTGTTGGGAGAAGATTCCATTGTGATGGAGAATATTTTTCATGAAAGACATGTCATTCTCCTGTTACTTAAACTCCCTTGGTGTGAGTAAAAGTTCCCCATGGAGTACTGGCAGCACCTCATTGCCTCCTACTCTGACATATGAGCTCCTTCTGCTAGTGCATATTTGTAAGCTTCGGCTTGTGTGATATTCAAGTCTATTTATATTTACTTTGGTCACGGTCTGTGATCTGTAACCTCCTTCCACCCATCCTTTTTTCTGGGACTTTTTTCTTGTTTCAAATGTTCTCATTTAATAGCTGAAACTCTCTCTGTAGCAAAATAAGGAAATCTAATAGCATTCTACTTCTTATCTCTAGATCCACATTTTTATCATGTATTTTCATTCTTTAAAATGTATTTAGGGACAGAAATAATATGCAGAAAAGCATTCAGTTGTTACATGGAACTTAGTTTGCTATCACATTTATTGTGTATATCAAATTTTCATGCATTTCCCTGAAAGAGACAAATAAGTCTGTTTCCTGGAGCAGTAACAACTCCATTATAAACCACTTGTACAGTGAGGAAGACTATACAATATTCCAAGAAATGAATTTCCTGAACCAGAGGCTTACCATTGGACTATCTAGATTAGTGTTGTCTCTAGCAAGAGCAGACTATATATCATCCTTCAAATGTGGTTGGATTCCCAGGTTTAATGAGCTCTAGCAGCTTGAATACCGTGTTTCCCCGAAAATAAGACAGGGGCTTATATTTTTTTGACCCCCGAAATATGGCCTCGGCCTTATTATCGGGGGGGGCTTATTATTTTGGGGGTGCAGTAGGCGGCGAGCGTGGGACTGCATGTCCCATCGCCGCTGCCTCGCCTCCCCTCCCTGCCGCCACCGCCTCGCGGAGCAGGACTCAGCAAGGGT